>CAJQZP010000467.1:0-29537 GCA_907164705.1 Parnassius apollo
ACGCCTACCTGCCGCCAAGTGTGGCAACTATGTGAATATGTAAATACTGTTACGCGCTCAACTCGACGATACACTAGCGCCATCTAGTGTCAGGAACGAGAGCGAAGGGAGCATTGAGAAAATGACATCACAAATCACTCAACCGACAGCGCCTAGTCGAAACTCGAATGCTCGGTACCTTGCGCGTGTTTACTTGAACATTCTGGATATTTCTTTGCTAATTTAAATAAGTAGGCGCTGCAAGATGCGATCGAAGTAGACTTGAACTCGGCGACACAAGCGAAGCTTCGGAGCGGAATTAAGTGAATTAGTGTCTTTAATCATTAGTGTTTTAAGTTTTAATTTGTGTAAAGTAAATTAAAGTGTTAATTTAGGTAATTTTATCGGCAATTTTTATTGTCACGAACCCTAAGCTCGTAACAATACCTTCTTAATGAGACATTCTATAGGGGTCTACGAGTATGTTTAGTATTAGATTTTGGTAGGCTGTAATGAAAGAAAGAGCTGGTAATAGTAACTCAGACACATTACAAGTAATATTGAGAAATTATACACAACAGCACACAGTCCATCTCAAGGTATGTGGATGCTCTAACCCATAAACATGTACATTTTAATGACTAAGGTAGAATATCTTGCTTCCAGTATGAATCACATCTCATATTATTACTAAGGTAAGTCTTCTGAAGTCAATAACCTATTTAATATAAAAAAAAGTTCATTAAAATTGGTTCAAAAATTACGAATATATCGAATAATAAACTTTGAGAAAACACGCACACAATCAAATTGAGAACCTGCTCCATTTTCTAAGAAAGTTAAAATTAAAATAACTTAACAAACGAGCTAAACTGGCAGGACATCTGTGATAATGAAACAAGCTCACATTATTCAATGGCAGCAGTAATTACAGTTGAAACTTATCTTTCCGGCATCGAGTCACTAACAAAGACAATATATTTGCAAGTTCAAATAATCCAACATCGCTTTGAACGCTCTCCATCTCCACGTGATAATTTGACTTTCAAATATGTTGCAACTGTTCGTCAAATAAATTCGTGATGGTGGTCAATTACTCAATTTGGATACAAGTTGTATGACAATTTGGAACACTAGTTTTATGTTGTATAATATTTATTAGGAAATACTTACAATTTAACACGTAGTTCTTAAGCATTGCTATATCAGAGAGCGAGAGAGAGAGAGAGAGAGAGATTGAGAGAGGGGAGAGAGATAGATGAGAGAGAGAGTTCTCATAGAAAACACTTATATTTTATAATCACAGACTTATATATTACACAGGTATTAAGGGCTATATATAGGTTATAATTCGAGCACAAATTTACTTAAATTTTTTTAAATATAACAAATTTCGAGCATTATTAAGAATTGAATAATTACATAGTATGCGAGTAATCCGTATATATGTATATAATATATATATATATATATAAATAACATGAATTGTAACTTCAAATGCTTGCTGATCTACATCAAACTCTGCAGAAAGAAAACATCATTAGGAGACCTGCATGCGAGTATAAAAGATATATCTACGTGGACATGTGAAATTCACTAATATACATTTAAGCAGCGAGGCGGTATTTTACCTGCTCTTAAACCCTCGGAGTAATAAAAGGCCAGTGTTCATTACTGGGTAGTAATTAGACTATTATTATACTAATGTAGAAGTTAAATTGCGATAAAATCCGCATTCAAACATAAAATGGTGACTAATGGAAAGAATGGTACCTCCTTCAATTAAGGATCGGGTTTTTTGCTTTAATATACCCATATAAAAACAGCGGTTTTATATGGGTATATTAAAGTGATAAACAATTTTGTAGTGTACCTGATAATTGACCTCTGCAACCCTAAGAAACATCTTCATATTTAAAATGTGTGATTCTTATAGAAAATCATTGTTTTTAAATAATAAATAGAACTTACAATTCAATACAATACCCTTTATTGAACACTAAGAAAACAACATAACAAAAAACAAAGAGAAAAATAAAAGGCGGTCTTATTGCTATGCAGCAATTTCTTCCAGATAACTTAAATAGGAAATAAAAAATAAGTTAATCAATGGGTAAAGTGCACTATAAATAATATTATCATCTAAAAATATAAAAGTAAATTAATAAACATGCCGGAATTTACTTAATTGACAGACTAGTGATCACAAAATGACATGAATAGATAAAAGGAGGAGGGATAATTTAGAAGGAAATATAATGTTTTTTAACTTGGTTTTTAAAGGAGTCTACTGTTTGAGCACGTTTTATAGTCGGTGGTAAGGAATTCCAAAGCTTCACTCCAAGAACTGATAAAGATTTACTTTAAAATGTAGAAGAGTGCAAGGGACATAGAAGGGAAAGATTTTCTAAGGACCGAAGGAAAAGTTTATGAGCGGAGCTGAGAAATTGGAAACGTTCTTTAAGGTAGGGAGGACTTGATATATTAAATAAAACGCAGTAGAGAGCGGAAAGGATATGAGTACTCCGACGAAGACGGGTTGGAAGCCACTTGAGCTTAGCGCGGTATTTTGATACATGGTCATATTTACGAAGTACAAATATGAACCTTATAGATAGATTTTGAGTCGCTCAAGTTAGTTAAGTTGCTCTTCGGTAATGTCTAGATTGCTTATGTCAGCATAATCGAGAATGGGGAGCAGTAAAAATTGAGCAAGCATAATTTTGGTGGAGATGGGTAAGAAGTAGTTCATTCTTCGGAGTGAACGATAAGGTGCAAACATTTTACGAGGCACTACGTTGATTTGAGGAGACCAAGAAAGGCTAGAATCTATCAAGATTCCCAAGTTTTTCATTACGTCCTTATAAGAAATTTAAACACCATTTAATGTTATGGGGTTTAACTCAGTTTTATTTAATTTGGAGATTATTCTTGAACTACCAATAATAATAGCTTGGGATTTTATCGGATTAACAGTTAACCCATAAGATCGACTCCAGTCAAGAATACACGCTAGGTCCTTGTTTATATCACAAATTGCTTTTGGCAGATCCTCTACGGTGCTTTGTAGATATATCTGGAGATCATCAGCATACAAGTGGTAGAGAGAAGATATTCTGGAGGTAATGGAATTTATGAAGAGTGCAAATAAGAGAGGAGATAACACACCACCTTGTGGAACGCCAGAAACGGTATCAAGCCACGAAGACATTCTGTCTTGTACCCGAACACGTTGGCGTCGTCCATATAAGTAACAATGAACCCAGGCAATTGCAGTTGGAGATATGTTAAGAGAACGCAGTACACCAATAAGTATATCATGATTTACATCATTGAAGGCATTGCTGAAATCCAGCAACACCATCACTGTGACTTGGCGGTTATCCATTCCGAAACGTTTGTCGTCAGTGATTTTTAATAATGCTGTAGTCGTACTGTGTACCGGCCTAAATCCAGATTGATATGAATTAAGGATATCATTTCTTGTGCAAAATGAATTTAATTGTTGTTGAACAAGACGTTTTAGGACTTGGGACAGAAAAGCAAGAATTGAAATGGGACGGTACTCGGAATAACTCGAAGGATTAGCTTTTTTGGCAGAGGAATGATTTGGGCATATTTCCATTGGGAAGGGAAGGAGGATGTGGATATAGAAAAACTTAGGATAGAGGTAATAATAGGTGTTAATATATCAAGTAAGGGAATAGTCATTTTACCACTGATATCATCACTTCCGACAGCGTCAGAATGGATAAAGAGTACGTTTTTACTAACATCACAATCTGTAAATTGCCTAAACACAAATGGAGGATAGTCAAGAGTGGGTAAAGTTGAAAGTTGAGTTGTACTTTGCAACATTATCAGTGCAAGAAGTAGAAGAAAAGTGCTGATTAAGCAAATTTAAATCTATAATTTTGAATCGAGCTTGAATGTGGTTTCTCAACTCCAAGAGACCTTAGGAATTTCTAAACATGAATTGGATCTTGGTTTTGAGCAGATTTATGAATATGGCTTCGTCGTAAGACTCTACAAAACTTGTTGCATTAATCACTTAGGATCCTGTACTTTCATCATGTCATTTGTAGGATCTGACTTGTGTCTGGTCTTTTCAGCATTCGTTTTCGCTATAATTTTCTTAAGGTCTTCGGTTAACCATGGGGCTGGAGCATGGCGTACACGAACTGGAGGAACAGGAGCATGTAAATCGTAAATCTTAATAGGGGAGCGAGTTCAATACTGCTACCTGCTCGTCAACAGTAGGAGCGTTTGTTACAGCCCTCCAATCCGTATTCACAGCATCTTCTCGTAATTTATTCAAATTCGTTTCCACAAAATTACGCTGCAGAAGTATCCTTCATTTGGCTTGGGGGTGGTCTTATTTTATAAGAAAGAAATAAAAGATCGTGATATGAGAAGGCATTAGCAGCACATTGACCATATTTTTCAACATGGTCGAGAGAAGAAACTATAACCAAATCAAGGAGAGAGGGGATGCAGTTAGGAAAAAAATGAGTTTCAGAAAGGGGAAGAATATTTAAATTAGCTGCTTCAACCAGAGATTTAAGCCGACGGGAGCGGGCATTTTATTTAAAAAGGCGTATTAAAGTCACCCAATAGTACAGTGTGTGTAAGATGGAGTAAGCTCTTTAAGGAGGCTATCCAAAGTTGTAAAATAGTCAACTGAAGAAGAGGGGCTGTAAAAAACACCAAGAAGTAATTTGGTGTGCGACAGGTAAACTTCTATAAATAAGTATTCCGCTTCGTTCTGATTTTAGATTGAGGTGATAGACGAACAATAGAAAATGGAATATAAGAACGAAGGTAAACAGCAACACCACCACCGCCTCGAACAGTCCGGTCATTGAGTATTAAGTGGAATCCTAGAAGGGAATAGGAAATAGATGGCAGACATGGATTTAACCATGATTCTGAAACTAAAATTGCATGAATGTTATTACCATCAAAGCCAGCCAGCATATCGGGGTAATGGACCGGAATACTCTGTGCATTTATATGCACAATATTGAAATGTTTGAAAAACCGTATAAAATGGGAGTCAAGAGTTTCTTTTAAAGATAGAACCTATTAAATACTTTTTAACCGACCTCAAAAAAGAGGAGAAACTCAATTCTACTGTATTTTTTATTTGTGTTATTTTACAACTTTTTTCTATGTGAACCGATTTTGATGATTCTTTTTTTATTTGAGAGCTGGTGCTTCACATGTGATCCCTTAAATTTGATCGAGATCTAACTGGTAGTTTTTATGTTATCCTTAATAATGCGCATTTAATTAATTTCAACCACATTGATGATGTTCTCATTTTATTTATCTTGAAGTCGGTTGTACACAAATTTTAATTTTACCGCTTGTTTAATAATAAAAATAAATATGATACATAATTGAGCTATATATCGAATATATATATATATATATATATATATATATATAATACATAAAATATAAAATAAAATTTTATTGCCATATAGTAGGAGATTATGATATGGATATCAAATTAACATATTATGTATTCAAATGATATTTTTGCGCGCCTAAGTTGATGTCTGGTACCTGGCACTAGCGCCTAGTGTTGGGGAACAGAGCGAGGAGGGCTTCCTAGAAAATGCCAATCTTGAACTTTCCACCAACAGCGCCATCTAGTATTGAACGGAAGAATTAAGCTTTCTAGAAGGGTCCACTCTCGAACTTTCTGAACTTAGTCGGTCGGCGCCCATATTTGCTGGAATATTCTGGATGTTTCGGTGGAAGAGCCCTATATAAAGCCGTTGCTAGCCGCGATCGGGGCAGTATTTAATTTGGCGATACAAGCGAAAATTCGGAACGAAATAAAGTGAATCAGTATGATTAATTATTAGTGTCTTATAAGTTTTAATTGGTGTTCAGTAATAAAAGTGTAAATTTTGGTAATTCAATCGGCAGTTTTTATTCTCAACGAACCTCAAGCTCGTAACAATATCAAGATGAAGTTTTGTTCACTGAAATTAATACGAATAAAATGACGTCCTTGTTCAGCTCTTCGAGGAGATGGTGTACTACTTGCCCGGCTACACGGTAAGACTAAGCGGGGTAGTATTATTATTCGTAATCGTATTAATAGACCTACACCCTGAGCTAATCATTATGGCGGAAAACAAGATGGCCTTCATACCATGTTGAAAGACTTATAACTCGATAAAGGTTAGGGATAGTTTGGTGGTCCTCGAACAAATGTTGTAAAGACTGACAACCGTCAAATTATGGAGGTTAGAGAGAAGGAGAACGATTGCTGTAGAAAATAGTGTCCCAGAAATATGGACAAAATAAGTGAGGTGCTGCGATCGCTTAGTCGTCTCAATAAAAGTGGGCTGTTGTGCGCTAGTTTGAAATGATTTATCAATTCAAAGAAATCATTAAAATATCATTCAAAGAAAAAAAAGAAAATAACGAAATTATTATAATTTATTAATAAATAAATTATAAATTATGTTTTTTATAATTTTTAATATTGGTTATAAATTATTATAAATTATGAGAATTCACTAACTTGTAAATCTTGTAATTAACCTTAATTTCAACAATTTATTAAAAGTTCAATAAAGATTAATTAAGTAAAAAGAAACATGATTATTTAAATTTAGCAAATAATAATTTTACATATTCAATATTTCAACGATAACGTATGAAGGTATTACGTTTGGTAAATAAAGATGATTGACGCAAATTGTTTTTCAGTCTATTTTTCCGATCAGATGCTAAACCACCTGCACATACATGCACAATACAATATTTAAATATTTTTTTCTGTTTCTTTTTGTCAAAATATAAAAAGAATTACGGAGCACGATTATTTAACAACCAATGCCGCGAAGAAAATTTGTACATTATTCAACTAACTTCATCTACTTGTACTCATAAACAGCTAACTTCGCAGATACTACTTACCGACGGCAGTTCAGGGACAGGCGGGCTATCCTTTAGCACGTAAGGATCGTTCTCCTTCTCTCTACCTCCATGGCTCAAACTATGGGGTATAGGTCTAACTATGTCAAACTATGAGTGTAGAAGTAAGGAGTACCAACTCCCATAGTAGAACAGTTGAAAAAGTGGTTATCTGTAAGCAGTAAATAACAGTTCAAAAAAACTCTCCACAACAGCGCTAGAGTGGCTACTGGGATTAAAATGAACTTAGCAGTTGTAGACGGTTTAAGTGTGGTGCTAAACTGCTCAGTAGCTCTAAAATCTAAAATAATTTTATTTAGTAAATATAACCTCGAAAAAGTCGTCTATCCCACTAATATTTTTCGGTGCGTTCTACCCCGTAGTTATAGTGGCGCCACCCTTATTTAATGGTTTTTATGGACACTTATTAATACACAGTCTGTACTCTTTACTTCTACACTCCATAGGTCAAACACTAGCGACTAAAAATTCTAGATGGTGGGTGGCGATCAAAAACCAACAATGACGCATTAAATTAAATTAAGAGCCTTAGAAACATGTCCAGGATAAAAAAGTTATTGTTAAATAACATTTTTAAAAAATAAGCTTTTATTTAAATATTCTAAAAAGGAAAAAAAAGGCTTAAACTAAATCAAACTAATCAACTTATTACATTACACAATTTGTATGATATAAATGCTTGTGGCAAGATTTACCTGATAAACAAGAATATAATATGTAACTTGATATTGACATAGGAATATTCTAAGACTAAAAAAAATGGTTAAATCCTGCGACAAGCTTTTTATATCATATAAATTGTGTAATGTAATAAATTGATGGGTTTGGTTACGTTTAAAAGTTTACTTCCTTCTTTTTAGCGCATTCAATTAAAAACTTGTTTTATAAATAATTTTTTTACTATTTATTTATTTTATGTCATTCTAATGATAAAATACATCGTATACAATTTAAAAGCTACAGTTTTATTAATAAAATAGTTCAATTGTTCTACTTTTTATATTCAGTCAGTTTATAATTTATTTGATGGATAACTATTATCTGGCGGTGGAAAAATAAACCCTAAAGAGAATAAATTTTAGCAGTACACTAGTACAATCTTTTGATATTATTTATTTATAGAACGATATATGGGTAAACATAATAATCGAGACCTGTGTTCAGCAATGGACTTATGGCTGTTACGATAATGACTATTGGTGGTATGTTATATCGTTATTGTTAGACTTACACTGCTGTCAGTCAAGTTTTGTATGAAATACTCTAAACAAATGACTGACATGGCAGCTAACGAATTAAAATCATGTTGTGCTTTATTTAAAAAAAAACAGTGAAACTTCTAAAGACATAAACATCAGTCTATCTTAGATTAAAATTACAAATTAAAATGCAGATGTGTTGTCACCCTCGAGAACTAAGATACATACGAAGCAAAGTAGTTTACGCTGGTATTCTGAGAGAGTGTAGTCCTTTTCTGGCTAAACCAAACTATTTGTGCTACAACAATAATATTGTAACTCTACTACTCTACCTTTAAAAGTATATTAAACGATAAAACTTTACTCTTCTCTTGTAACACCATTTATGAATTTATTAACACCGTTGTACATTTTATTACAACTAAATTTGAAAATAAAATGTCGAAAGATTTTATTTTTATTCTCAGCTCATTAAAATACTATAAAAACACGTGAAACGTAAAATAAATTTTATTTTACTTATATCCAGAAATATTACAACGTTAACTTGCATTATATTCTATAAATCAGGGCTTAATCTCCGCGCCAAGAGATTTTTACTTAGATAATATTAATATAATATAATATTAATTTTATACAGTTGCTTAAAAAAGTGGCGTATTGCAGGGACGTATAGCGTTCGGGATGTAGGCTATTACATACTCGAGCTTTTTCTTTACCTTTTTTCAATTTTCCGAACTCATGCGTTCTCTTTCCTAATTGTCAAAATAATGTCTATAAAAAAGAAAAAACCAACCACGAAGTTTTTATTTATAAAAAATCATAGAAGTTTTTATGATTCATGCAAATATTTCTAAAAAAGAAGCTACTAAGTTGTTTCAGTATCAGATTTAATGATTTGATTCAATGAGTTAGGTTAGGTTTCATTTCATTTCATCTCATTAAATTTCATTTTCATTTCATATCAATAAAAAAATTCTACTGAAGACTTGGCTGTATGGGCATAGTTCCCTTTGCCTACCCAGAATGGGTGAAGAAAACAAAAAAACTCTTTTACGGTTGGCGCCATTTTCCAAAAATGTTCTTTGCGAGTTTAGTTGTTTTTTGCACGAAATGAGTAATTTCGACGATATTTTATTTGAATTAATACATCCGGAACTCAGTACAATTGCACAAAATGCTTCGGAGAACATTTTACCGGAAGAGTCAAAAAGTCGCTACATATCTCGTTACATACGACGAATTTATTGCTTGGAGAGAAGTTCTCTTTTCTCCAAGCAAAAAATCAAATAATTTTTCAGAAAATGTTATGTTGGCATACTTCTCCGAACTCTCTGCAAAATTAAGGCTGGCCGCATACACACGTTTTCCTTATTCGATTTCCTAATGCGGAATTTCGATTTGGAATTCCGTGAGACTAGCGCAAACGTTCGTTTTTCTTCATTCGGAATGTATACACGTCAGTATAGATAGTGATAGCGTGGTGAACGCACGACGATGGAGGACGACGATTTATTAGCAATTGCATTTCTGTTGACAATAAAGAAGAAAAAGAAACGTCGGTATTGGGTACATCCATTGAATACTCGGAGAATCTACAAGAGTCCATTTTATCTGAAGAGAGATAATTTACGAGTACACCCAGATAAATTCTTTGATTTCTACAGGATGTCAATAAATTCTTTTGATGAACTTCATAATGGCATACGTGATAAATTAATAAAGCAAAATACCTGCATGAGATTATCTTTGGATACAGAAGAAAAACTAACCATAACCTTGAGGTAAGTTCTCTTTATTTTTACATCTATATTTATAAAAATAACAAATCAACTATCTTGGTTAAACTTTAGGTATTTGCCAATATTATCTTCCTGTTCTTGTCCTTGAGATAGTAGAACTAAAAAAGTTGCAGTTTCGGTATCCTCGGCATGTTGAAGATTAGGTGATGTGTAGTGATGACGTGGTGGTTGAAGCGGTGGCAGATGGGTAATAGAGTTAATAACCACTCTGGAATTGTTTGGGGCAAATTGATAATTAGTGGTTTTATTTTGCGAAGAAGATGAACTAAAGGTTGGCAATGGAGATTGCGTTTTATATAATATATTAGGTGAAGTTTCTGGTACAGGAATATATGAAAAAGAGGGGGAATAACTGAAGTTATCATAACTCAGTGAAGAAGATGGATGAATTGTACTCAGTATTGATTTTTTTACCAACTGCAACATTCCCAATTTAAAATCAATTTTCTGATTTTCATTCATATGTTTCATATGTGTTCTAAAGCTCAATAAAAATTTCATGTCGTCGTCTTCTACTTCTTGTTGTTTCTGATTGGCTTTCTGTTGATTTTGATGTAGGATACTGAGTATTTGGGAGGGGATATCTTTTTTGTTTCGTTTTAAACTACTTGCAGGTGGAGTTGATACAGGTGATGGAGGTTGTAATATATTTGTATGGTTATTTATTTGTTCCACGCTGCGTTTTTCTTGCGTTTCGGATTCTTGTGAAGTATTATTGTGTAAATCATCGGATTGATAGTTTCCTTCGGTATTTCTTTTATCGAATACCGGTATAAGAAAATACAACAGATCTGCATAAACTGTAGGAGCGCTTTTATTTTTTTTGAAAGTCTCTTCGAAAGTAGTCTCTCATGTGTGTCCATTTTTTTCTTTGCCTCAGCACCTGAAATGTAATTAATATTATTTTATATCTTTTTTTTAGATTCCTGGCAACTGGTAAAAATGAAAAAAAAATGTCGATGTTTATGGCAGAGACAGCGATAGTAATATTTTTAACAACTGGAATTTTGGAAAAAGTTAATTCAAAATCCCCTTAATATGCCTGAAGCAAAACCTCTGCCGAATACCAATGACACACGTCTACCTTTTGTGTTTCTTAGCGATGAGGCGTTTCCACTGAATAACAATTTTATGAAACCATATCCGAGAAGTAATCTCAATACGCAACGCAGAATCTTTAACTACCGCTTCAGCAGATCACGGCGTGTAGTGGAATGTGCCTTCGGTATTCTCTCGAATAAATCGAGAATTTTTCACACTAGCATGACGATTCCACCAGAATTTGCAGTATTAGTAACAAAGGCTGCGTGTGTGTTACATAATTTTGTGCGCAGACGAGACGGCTATCGATTTGAAGATACACTGACACATTACTTCGAAGATATACCTTTCCGTAGTCCACAACACAGATCCACAAACTATAATATAACGAGAGAATTAATAATTTAAAAAGAATAAACGTGGGCACTATTGTATTAAAAAGTATTGTTACGCGCTCAAGTCGACGATACACTAGCGCCATCTAGTGTCAGGAAGGAGAGCGAGGGGAGCATTGAGAAAATGACATCACAAATCACTCAACCGACAGCGCCTAGTCGAAACTCGAACGCTCGGTACCTTGCGCGTGTTTACTTGAACATTCTGGATATTTCTTTGCTAATTTAAATATATAGGCGCTGCAAGATGCGATCGGGACAGTGTTGATTCGGCGACACAAGCGAAGCTTCGGAGCGGAATTAAGTGAATTAGTGTGTTTAATTATTAGTGTTTTTAGTTTTAATTTGTGTAAAGTAAATTAAAGTGTTAATTTAGGTAATTTTATCGGCAATTTTTATTGTCACGAACCTCAAGCTCGTAACAACTGGTGTCAGAAGTGGGATAAAATAATGCCGATTTTACCTAAGGAGGAAACGGAGAGTGTCCGTACCCGAAGTCAACGCCAGCAGGAGACAGACCAACGAAGATTTGGTGGTGCAACGCTGCGGACGTCGGAGGGCCAGCCACCGGCTGCAGGCCCGTCGGTAGCTCCTACATCTGCAGCACCTGACTTAGGTGCTCTGATGGTGATGCTGCAGCAGCTGCAGAGCAGACAGGATGAACAGGCCCGTCGGTTAGCAGATCAGCAGGCGGAACAGGCTCGCCGACAGGAGGAACAGGTCCGTCGGTTGGAGGAGCAGCTGCGGGGTGGACAGGATGAACAGGTTCGTCAGCAGGCGGAACAGGTCCGTCAGTTGAAAGAGCAGCTGCAGAGCGGACAAGAGGAACAGGCCCGCCGACAGGAGGAACAGATGCTTCTCATGAAGGACCTTCACGCTACCTTCGGGAAAGAGATAAGGGAGGTAAAAGATAAGGTTGCTCAACATGAAAACCGCCTGTCGGAAGCTGAAACCCGAATTGACCAAGTGAACAATCGGGTTGACAACGTAATGGCTGACATGAGGAAATCACTTGACGAACTCAAACTTGGGGAGGGAACTACAGCTCCCGTAGTAGCTACTACACCTTCTCTACGTGGGTTCAAGGTGCCACCATTCGACGGGACTTCTTCCTGGTCAGCCTACAAAATCCAGTTCGAGGCTGTTATGAAGGCGAACGGTTGGAATAAAAGTCAGGCCATGACTGCTCTCACACTAGGCCTGCGCGACCAGGCCTTAACAATTCTGGAAGCTCTCGGTGAGGAAGTGTCTTATGAGCAACTCCTTGAGGCATTGGAGGCGAGATATGGCGACGCTCACCTGGAACACGTCTTTCGTGCGCAGCTTAAAGATCGTGTGCAGCGCATCAACGAAAACCTGCAGCAGTGGGCTCTAGAAGTGGAGAAGCTGGTGCGAAAAGCATACCGGTCTGTACCTGCGCTCATTGAAGGGAACCTGGTGCAGACATTCATCGACGGCATCCGCGACCTGGAAGTCAGAGCTGTTGTGAGGCTCGGGCACCACGAGACGCTTAAGGACGCCTTGGCCCATGCACTGGAAGTGGAAGCCGTGCGGCAGGATCATCTTTCCCATCGCGTCAAGGAGGTTGCAGCAGCTACAGTTCGTGACCGCAACAAAGGATACAGCCCAAGGTGCTATGGCTGTGGGGAAAAGGGCCATCTTCGATCCAGCTGCCCTAAACTAACCGTGGAAAGGAGAGTTGATCGATCTCGAGAGGGTAGTACAGCTAACGGCACTGCCTGGCGACGACAGGATCATCGTTCACCTCACGCTAGGGAGGTTACAGCAGTTACGGTTCGCGACCACAATAAAAGATACAGCCCTAGGTGCTATGGCTGTGGGGAAAGGGGCCATCTTCGGTCCAGCTGCCATAAGCACACCCTAGGAAGGGAAGGTGAACGGTCTCAGAAAGGAAGTGCGGCTAACAGCACCGCCCAGCAGCAGCAGGAATACGACTTTACTATCAGACACTGCAGCGGGAAATCTCACGGCAACGCAGATGCATTGACAAGAAGACCTTGTCCTGAAGATTGCAACCATTGTAGTAGGCAAGAGAGTAAGGAAGTGGTATCCGTAAGGATGCTCAGGACAGACCACCTCAGCAACGGGTGGAAGGACAGCCTACGACATGCACAGCAGGAAGATCCGGACATCAAGCCGATTCTGGGATGGATGAAGGCCCGTGCTACCAAGCCTAAGTGGAGGGACGTCTCAGCGATGAGTTCAACCACGAAAAGCTATTGGGCCCAATGGGACAGCTTGCTGATTCAGAATGGAGTCCTGTGCCGTAAATGGGACAATGGTCGAAGGGACAGCTGTCGTTTGCAAATGGTTGTCCATAAAGCTAAAGTACCGAATGTTCTACAGCTGTGCCATAATGGTCGTTCAAGAGTCCATCTGGGAGTTAAACGAACTCTACTGAAGGTCCGAGAACAGTTTTACTGGGTCCATTATCGTGACGATGTCGAGGATTGGTGTCGTACATGTACAAGTTGTGCGGCCGTGCGGGGACCTCAGACACGTAGTAGAGGAGCACCGAAATTGTACAATGTTGGTGCACCACGGGATAGAACAGCCCTTGACATTGCGGAGTCGTTACAGAAAGGCGCAAGAGGGACTCCTAAGATCGTCCATGTGAATCGCTTGGCGCGTTATTATGGGGCCGATAATGCTCGGGACGAGCATGTCTTAGGAAGGGGCAGTGTTACGCGCCTAAGTCGACGGTAACTAGCGCCATCTAGTGTCAGAGACGAGAGCGAGGGGAGCATTGAGAAAATGACATCACAAATCACTCAACCGACAGCGCCTAGTCGAAACTCGAACGCTCGGTACCTTGCGCGTGTTTACTTGAACATTCTGGATATTTCTTTGCTAATTTAAATATATAGGCGCTGCAAGATGCGATCGGGACAGTGTTGATTCGGCGACACAAGCGAAGCTTCGGAGCGGAATTAAGTGAATTAGTGTGTTTAATTATTAGTGTTTTTAGTTTTAATTTGTGTAAAGTAAATTAAAGTGTTAATTTAGGTAATTTTATCGGCAATTTTTATTGTCACGAATCTCAAGCTCGTAACAGTATATAGAAAATATCTTACCTTTGTTTTCTTTGTCCACTTTAATGCACGTGTCCCAATCCTTTATAACCTCTTTAAATACATTCTCCCAGGCCAAATCTTTGACATCTCTGTTGTGATAGTCGTTGTCATGAATATTCCACAGGCAGGGGTATTTTTCAACAGCCAATATTAATGTTTCTGCCTCACACATTATCGTGTTGCGATTCTATGCGTAACAAATACAAAGAATACGTCCGATGCGCGCGCCGCGGGCGCGATAGTGCGATACTGAATAGAAATTTCCGAACGTGTGCGCGGGCACAAACAAAATGTATGCAAGCGCTGCGTTACGCATGAAGTCATTAGGTTTTTTCCCTTAGGTTTCTCCGAACGCGCCGGCTTGCATTCAAAACGTACGTTCGGAATTTGTTCCGTACGGAAAAAAAGCGAACATATGCGTCACTTAATATATATTCTACTGATTCCATGCATTCGGATGTCCAAATGCGGAAAACGAATTCAGAAATCGAATACGTAAAACGTGTGTATGCGGCCAGCATAAAACCTTCTAGGTTATAGTCGAGGTTTTCGATGATAAAAAGTATGCTGAAAATAAGGAACAACGTGGATATAAGTGAATACCCAAAACTAAATGCTTTCTTAAAACGATAATCAGACGGTTTTACAACTAAAAAGAAGAAAAGAAAGGTTTTTGAACGAAGCTCCCGATTATCGTTATTTAGCCACAAAGGTAATTTATTAATAAATACTTATATTTGTCTTTAGTATTCAGTTTACGAAATTGCAAAATACAGTCAATATATTATTTAAAAAAATATTAATCAAATCACTTTTTTTGTAGGTTGCGCTGATTTTTGGCATTGTTGGAGCTTGCCGCAGAGAGGAGTTAGCCAATATTACTTTAAAAGATATTAAAGCCCATGGAAAAATGCCACTAATCAAGATTCCGAATACAAAAAACAAGATACCGAGAAGCTTTGTTGTTGAAGGAGATTTTCTTAGAATAGTGCAAAAATATATCAATCAGCGGTCCCAAAAAGCAAAGCTCAAGCAATCGGGATAAATAAATTTGGTAATATGCCAAAAGAAATAGCTACGTTTCTTGATCTACCGGATGCGGAGTATTTACTAGGCACAGCTTCAGGAAGACCTCTGCTACATTATTGGCATTTTCAAGAGCCAATTTAACGTCCTTAAAGCGACTAGGAGGTCGGAAATCAGACAAAGTTTCAGAAGGCTATATTGCTGATTCATTAAACAAAATAGAAACTGAGAAAAAAAATCACACAATCCATTAATTTAAAGTCCAGTGCATCTCCTTCACATGACTATACTGAATAGAACGTTCGTCCATCTACCTTCGTTGATAATGATAATTCATCAGATCCAATTCTATCAACTAGCAAACGCCATTGTATAACACCTTTGAATATACGAATACGAAATTAATAATAGTTTGTCTCAAACAGTATAAATATGCAACCTAAAACTTCCCCAGTTAGTGTAAAAACTGTACGAATTTCAATGTATATGTGAATTATAACTTTTATAAGAAATAAATGATTAGTTAGTTGAGTTTATTGTGTATTTATTACTTTATTAAATTGCTTTATTTTTTCGCAGCTGTATTAAAAATAGTTGTTCAGTACACGTGCGGAACCGTCATTGTAACTTGTTCAGATTGTCAACCTTCACCTTCGGCTGCGCCTCGGCTCGGATAGATATTTGTAGGAACTCTTTGCAATGACAGGCTTTCCGCACTTGTAATGAAATATACTATTATGTCTGTCTTTTGTAATAATCATAGCATTTTGTTTAGAACTTCACGTTTCTTACCCGATTTCCTCAACATGAAAACAGGAAATGTAATTTTTCCAAATTTCTTTAGTAGTAAGTGTCGACTAAAAATTTACAGATTTATGTTGCGTTTTTTAACTTACTTTTAATAATTCTAGATGTTTTAGTTTGCTTTGCAGTACCCATGGTCAGTGAAACATTCGCTTCTGAAGACGGGGGCTTTAATTTTTCGATGCTCTTTGTCTTAGCATCTACTTTAGAAGCAATGTATATAAATTCATTCACTTTAGTTTATAAAGTCAGTTGATGCTTTTTTAAGATTATAATAATATTTGTAAATTGTACCTAATTTTTATTTGATAACCTCAATGCACCTAATGTACTCAAATCAAACAGAATGAGTTCCGATGAAAACGGTGTGTAATTTTTGCAGTTAATTATAACCAAACACCCTAGTTTGCAATTTACTGTATCTACCTAATTTACACAAATTAGGTAATATATTATACTGAAGTTCTTAGAACTTCATTTGCTTATTTCCGCGTAATGAAATAAAATATGTCCTGCCTAGTTTAAAGAGAACCTACCACCATTCTTCAATTGCGTGCACTATCTTCGTCACCATCAATCCCAGCATCACAACTCCCTACACCACCACACTAGGAACGAGGCAAAACACGTGTCGTATTATCGATGGTGTGTCCTATAATATATCATATTCAGGTTTATACGTGGTAGATCCACGTTGCAGCTATATTATGATTGTAGCACGAATGAGTCGGCTCGACCGGAGAAGGACCACGCTTTCACAGAACACTAGCGTAAAATAGCAGCTTAACAGTGCTTTGTATCGTATAGTGAGTATCCGGAGACCTCCTTCTCAGGGGTAACAACGCATCTGCATTTTGATTCTTAATCGAGCATGTTTATGGGCCCCAGCATCCACTTACTGTCAGGTGGACTGTGTGCTCGTTTGTCACCCTTATTCTATAAAAAATATCCCAACATGAGGCCAGTTCAGGTTCGATAAATAAGTATTAAGCCACAAGTTTTTATACAATAATATCACGCTAGAGATATTTATTGTTTTAATCGTAGATCTACCAACAAAGATCTATGATAAACTTTTAACCTGAGGTGTTAAGTTTTTTCTCAATACAATATATTACGATTAATATACAGTATAAAAATATATGAAAAATTTGTTGTCTATTGCATAGCGTAAAATTAGAATAGACAGTTACTATGAACCATATGCTACATTGAGACTGATCTCTCTCCATTCTTGTCGGATTACCATTCCATCGGCCTAAAAACATGAGGCAATAGAGAATGCACAGCCGTTATTACCGAAATTCGTTCTCAAAGACATTATTATGAATGTCGTAGGTTTTGAATAAATATTAAAAATCCAAACTTATGGCAGTGGACAAAAAAGTATTAAGAAATTTCAATACATGCATATAGGTTTTTTATATACTATAGAAAGATACGCAAAACGCATATTTGAAGGAACATCGTTAAAAACACTTTGTGGGTATATCAAACAACTTTACCAAGCTTGCTGTATAATAATGTAGCTTTTAGCATCCACATATATTTAGGTCGCGGCTTATAAAGTAGAACGTTGAACGTTGAAAAATCGTGCTATTTTGATGTCAGAATTACGTTCAAAATCAAGTCGTCAAACAGATTATGAGATTATCAACATATAAATAAATATGTAGATAATCTACACTGTATAAATACTTTTTTACAATCTTTAATTTTATTTTATATTATTACAAGCTTTTATTTAACTTGCAAACTTTGTATGTTTCTTTGTTTACGTAAAATCTTGCAAATAAATTTTTCCCATTTATCCTCAATCGATTGAGCTGATATTTTTCATACACGTTTAGTTTGAATGACAGTGTATGGGCTAAGTGACGTCATTCTAAGTCTTATATGGCAGACTTTCAAAGATTACTAGCTATTTTTATGCATTACCACGATATGGGTTTCAATTAAACGTGTTTGTTAAGAAGAATACGAGAAACAAAATGACGTCATTCTAAATTCAATATAGCGGAAAGTTTTACTATCTACTATTATGATATGAGTATCACATGAAAGGGTTTGGTGAGAAGAATATGAAAAAATAAGCTCAAAGCTCTTCGCTGATGGCCAAGCATACGTGGCCACAAGAAGAGTCAAAGCGCTTAAAGATCTCCTTATGGAAGAACCAGACTGTACAAAACTAACACGCAAACGACCATACAATAGTGAAGCATTAAATGTGATGTTCAGCAAAAACAAAACAATCAAGCTTTTATTTAAATCCTTTAAAAAAACAAGAAAATAATCTTTAAATTAGATCAAACCCATAAATTTATTATGTTATATAATTTTATTTAATATAGAAGCTTGTCGAGAGATTAACCTGTGTAAATTTATTTTAAGAAATACATAATTTTTAATTTACTTAAATTCGTACGTACTACGCACACACAGATACCCTAAAGACAATAAATAAGTAAAAAATTTGACCAGGAAATCATGAATGTATAAATGATTTTATATTATATTATATGATAATTATTTCATTAAATTATAATGCATTTATTCTATTAAGTATATAAAGTAAATTGTTGTTTTTATGTTTATAGTATATAATGTTTAGTTGTTAAGTATTTATCCATCCCAACCAGACGAAAAAACAATAGAAATAACAAGTGATATATTTTTAAATTTTTACTAAAAAAAATTAATATACAATGTTTTTTTTTATATTTCTACATTGTCATCCGATACTGCGCTACGTTTGAAAATCCCCAGCTCATCGGGAAGTGCTCAAAATTTGTCTTGATTTGTTAGATTGTCTTGTTGACGTTTTCAAAAGACACCAGAATGCTTGCTGTATAAACCCTGAGTGTTGGGAGGAGCTTGCTGCAAAAAGGTCATCTTGGCGATTTACAATCCTTGAATGAATGAAATCGTTTGAGGAAAGCCGCCTCAAAACTCTAGGCTTAAAACGCCAATTGCTCGAAGAGAGACCCAAGCCCGCGTATACTTATAGCCCTACTGTCATACATGCCTGCTGCTCGTTTATATAAAAAATGTCCATGGCACCGACAGAATAACGGTGTTACGGTAATGTTGCTGTAGCTTACGCTGATTTGGTGAGCGTATCGTTGCTGTAGACCGATAATAATTATAGGATATTTTCTTTGTGTTGAATTTATTGTACTTTATTGTGAATGTGAATAATTATTGTTTTTTTTCTTCTGTCTTACTTTTGCAGTTCCACATGCCTCTTTTACTTAATATATGGCTACTATATACCGTGGTAGCTCAGATGTTTAGCGCTCGCTGTAAATTTCACTGTACGCGAGCAAACCGGGTTCGATCCCCGCCGGCACCAATGAAATTGTTAATTGCAATTTTAAGTGCTAATTTACCACGTGCTCAGCGGTGAAGAAATCATCGTGAGGAAACCTGCACATGTCACAGAAATGAGAAAAAATATTTCGAAGACATGTGAAGTTCGCCAACACGCATTGGGGCAGCGCGGCGGACAATTTCTTGCCTTTAGGGCAAGACCCCTCTCAGAAATGAGTGGGAGGCCTGTGCCCAGCAGTGGGACGTAATAAAGGCTGTAACTTTTACTTTTTATATACCTACACTATACGAGGTATAGTCATATCCTCATCCTCACTGGCAACAAGACCTTCCGGGTCTTTCCCCATGTCCTTCTAAAGACACCCACGAGATGAGATCGGATAGTAGTTTCATTCATAACAGTATCACTTCTTTGCACATTCTTTGCTTCTTAAAATTTATTTGGTATTAGTTAAAATTAATTAAACATAAATTACTTGGATTATAACAAAATACCTCTCGTTCTAAATTAAAGGCTATTGAATAGCAACTATCTCGTAAAATGGTACTCGAGTTTTCGTTGGCCCGACGAAATGGATCGCTTTTCTTCGTCAATATCCAGACAAGAAGGTAAACCAGACTTTAAAAATTGGAGATATTATAAAATTAATCGTAATATTTTGCTTGAAATGTCCTAAAAATTAAATGGAAATTTAAACGAGACTATGTTTTAATTTTATTTTCGAATAATGTAAGTCGTGTTTTGGTAGCTCAAGTTTATTCGATGTCGTAAGAGGCAGCTTTAAAATATGCCAAAAACATCTATTTACTTCCGATAGATGGCGCTATAACTACCTCGTTTACATCCGTCTGTGGTGTTCTTGTTTAAACATAGCTTACCTATATATAGATGCCTGGCATAACCATGAATTGAACAGATATAATTTCAGATTAGATATATGTCCTATATACATATAGGACAGATGTCTATATACACACATACACGCACACACACACACATACACATATATATATATATATATATATATATATATATATATATATATATATACACAAATAGATGGCCCCCAGTCCCCGGCGGCCCCGCTATTCCTGGCTACGGAGGCGACCATGGTAACGGCGGGGCAGGGGGTGCTAAGAATCTCCGGTGGAGGTTCGGTTGCCACCTACGACGACTCGACCTGGCAACATTTAACGCACGCACCCTGAGAACTGACGAGAAGATCCTGGAGCTGGAAGAAGAGATAAACAAGTTGCGCTGGAATATTATAGGATTATCCGAGGTCCGAAGAGAGGGGGAGAACACGGTGATTCTCGAATCCGGCAACTTGTTCTATCACCGGGGGGCGACCATCTGTCCCAAGGAGGTGTCGGATTTATCGTCCACAAGTCCCGTAGTTGTTGGGAGCACTATGCTCGAAGTTGTTGACGAGTACGTTTACCTAGGAAAAATAGTCCGACTAGGTAAGTCCAACTTCGACCGAGAGGTCAATCGACGGATTCAACTCGGCTGGGCAGCGTTCGGGAAATTACGACGTATCTTCTCGTCAAGTATACCTCAATCTCTAAAAGCTAGATTGTACAACCAGTGCGTGTTGCCAGTGATGACTTACGGATCTGAGACGTGGTCCTTCACTGCTGGCCGTATGAGGACGCTCAAGGTCCCTCAGTGAGCTATGGAGAGGGCTATGCTTGGAGTTTCTCTGCGTGATAGACTCAGAAATGAGGATATCCGCAGTAAAACCAGAGTGACCGACATAGCCCAACGTATTACTAAGCTGAAGTGGTAATGGGCCGGCCATATAGCTCGAAGAACCGATAACCGATGGGGAAGATAGGTTCTCGAGTGGCAGCCTCGTACCGGTAGGTGTAGTGTAGGGCGACCCCCATTAGATGGAGTGACGACCTGGTAAGATATGCAGGAAGTCGATGGATGCAGGTGGCTAAGGACCGTGCTTTGTGGCATTACTTGGGTTGAGGCCTATGTTCAGCAGTGGACTTGTGAAGGGCTGTAATGATGATATATATATGATATATATATATGATATATGATATATGATATATGATATATATATATATATATATATATATATATATATATATATATATATATATATATATAATCTCTCGGTCTGATTAAGAAGAAGTCTAACGTTCGGACGACAGTCAGCCAGTTGTTCGCAATGCGTAAATTACTCCTGTCTTTTCATCTGATTACAATTAGGATATTTTCTAGGCTTAAAATTAGCCCGGTACCAGGACGTATGCCTCTTCTTTTTTAGAAAGAATTTGACTTGGTTCGCGATGCTTGGAAATCATAGATACAAGTCCATGAAATATAAAAAGGGCTTATTTAACAAAAACCGTATATATATATATGTGGGGATATTTCAAGAATTTGAGACGAAACACTCACTTTTATACTGCTTCTTTTATTTTCATTAAGTCACAAAAACATATTACATCTTACATCTTACTATCTTGATTACAATGACATTTTTTTAAATGTGACATCTTACAATTTTATTTTCAGTTCAATAATCCAAGGAGGTCAATATTCTACAACAAACAATAAAAACAAACTACTCATTGCTAAATTATCCCACACGGCCGTCCTGATCATTCATCTGACCCAGATGAATCGTCTTCCGGCGAAATCCACGGCTTCATGAGATCAGCTGAGGTGGTTGTATTAATCGGGCCTTCGCTGATACCAATCTTCTTTACAACATAACGATCGTTTGAATTGCATTTAACAACTTCATAGGGTCCTAAGTACTTAGGACATAATTTACTTCCTTGTGAGAACTGTGTCTTTTTTATGGCTATCAAATCTCCAATATTAAAGGGTATTGCTGCTCTTCGCTTTTTATTGTAGTTTTTTATGTTTTCTTCTTGTACTTTCTGTATAGATTCTTTGGCCTTCTTTCTAAGTTCTTCTCTTTTCTCGTTAAAATTCTGTATGCTTTCTTCATCTATTAATTTCTGAAGTTCATCATCTTTATCTCTCATTTTAGTGCCAAAAAGCAGTTCAAATGGTGTCATTCTTATACTTCTTTGGTATGTTCCATTCAAACATCGTTGTACTTTGGACACACGGCGATACCATTTAGTCGGGTCATCAGCACTTAATTTGCTCAACACGGCTATGATAATCCGATGGATGCGCTCAACTTGACCGTTTCTTCTGGGTTGTCCGGTGGTAATTGTATAGTGCGTTATATTCTCACTCTTACAATACTCCTGGAAGTCTCTTGAAGTAAAAGCAGCGTTTCGATCAGTAAAAATTCTTACAGGTGCTCCAAAGGTTTGTTGTTGTAGTCTTAGTTTCTCTAAAGTCTCTTTCGTGGTTAAAGTCTTAACAGGGTAAATCCATGTAAATTTCGTATAAGCATCCACGACGGTAAGGATGTATTTGTAACTCTTGTGAGTCGAAGTCATTGGTCCTAGATGATCCACATGATATGTCGATAGTGGGACATTACCTTTGTCTACCGGGTGTAGGAATCCTTCTTTTTTACCTCTTTTGTGCGACATGAGAATGCATTCAATACAATTACTTATGACTTTTTTTATTTTTTCAGTTAAATTTTCAATGAAATATTCCCTATTAATCAGTTCTTCAGTTTTTAAGATTCCAAAATGTCCTTTTTTCGTGATTTTTCCTGATTATCTCATACTGCATTTTCTTAGGCACAACAATCAATTTACTGCCATCTTTCTCTTTATATAGTATTTCGTTCTGTATGATATAATCCTTGTATTTTTCTGTTTCTAAAATTCTTTTAATCAGTCTCACATAGTCGTCTTCATTCTGTGCTTTCTTTAAACGAGCTGTAGTTTCAGTAAGTATCATACAGATAGGATATCTGCTCAGTGCGTCGGTGTGTCTCATTCGTGTTCCTGGTCTGTGTTCGATCTTGTAGTCGTATTCTTCTAGAAGCAGGGCCCAACGAGCGACTCTAGGTGGTAAGTCCTTTTTTTGTAGTGTAATAGTAAGAGCAGAGCAGTCTGTAACTATTTTAAATTTTATCCCAAGAAGGTAAACTCGGAACTTCTTTATGGCAGCAACAATAGCTAAAATTTCTAAGTAATAACTATGGTATTTTCTTTCAGCTGGAGTTGTTTTTTTACTCATATAGTGCACGGGGTGAAATTGATTGTCTTTAGGGCTTCTTTGTAGAAGAACAGCTCCATAACCGTCAGTACTTGCGTCGGTGTGTAATTCTGTCTCTAAATCTGGATTGAATATTCGGAGAACTGGTGAGTTACACAATATTTGTTTCAATTCTATAAAAGCTTTCTCACACCTTTCATCAAAATTGAATACAGCATCTTTCTTTAACAAATCCGTCATCGGTTTTGCAATCAGGGAATAGTTTTTTATAAACTTTCTGAAATACCCTGTCAGTCCAAGGAATGACTGCACAGTTTTTATATTGTTTGGTTTCTTGTAATTCGCTACAGCTTTAATCTTTTCTGGAGACGGTCTTACTTCGTTGTCACAAATAATATATCCAAGATATTGGATTTCCTTCTTTAAAAAATGGCATTTCTTCCAATTAAACTCTAGACCGAATTCTTCGCTTCTTTTAAATACTTTCTCTAGCTTACTTATTCCTTCTTCTTCTGTTATCGAGGGTATGATTAAATCATCAAGGTACACTAGCAGTGTCCCATCGGTAATTAGATAGCTGAAGATATCGTTAATAAATCTTTGAAACACAGATGGCGCTGTACATAATCCATAAGGCATTCTTTGAAATTCTTACTGGCCTTGGGGTATTACGAATGAGGTGTACTTTTGACTATCTTTGTGTACTTTCACATGTAAAAAGCCATTCTTCAGATCAAGGGACGTGAACATTTTGGCCTCCTTCAACTTGTCTATCTGGTCTTCTATTATAGGTAGGGGAAATCTTTCTTTAATTACCTTTTTTATTTAATCGTCGATAATCTATACACATTCTACGTGACCCATCTTTTTTATCAGCCAGAACTACAGGACAGGCGAAATCAGATTTGCTAGGTTTGATTATTCCTTTGTCTAACCATTCTTTTACTTGCATATTCACGGCATTCATTTCTAAGGGTGACAAACGTCGGGGATTCTGAAAAACTGGTTCTTCATCGGTAAGTATTATTTTCAATTCAACGTTACTTTCTTTCTTCTTTTCACTAGGTCTGTACTCTTCACACATCTTACGAATCTTTTCCGCGTATTTAGAATCTCCTATATCATATTCTTGTTCATTAGAATTCATTGAAGTGTAAGATGCATAATCTTTTGTATAAAGACACCTTCAGGAGTGAAACACACTTCGAAATCTTTAAGGATAGGATTTCCAATCAGTAAAGTTACCGGTATCTCGTTGTCTTTTACAACATGAAACTTGACATCTGTGTAGTAATTGTCAATTTGAACATTGGCTGTAAACATTCCTTCAGTAAGAATTTGTTTTTCGGCTATTCCTGTTATACACGTTGATTCTGTTTTATAATCTTTAATTCCCTCTTTAACCTTCTCGAATTCTGATTTTGTTATGAGGTTAATATCACTTCCAGTATCTATTAAGGTAACAAATTCTTTACCATTAATCTTTATCTTTTTGTAGGGTACTTTCTCTTCTTCACTTTTATTTCTAATTTTCAGCGTCTTCTTAGGTTTGCTTGTACATTCAGTTGATTTGTGACCAAATTCATTGCATTTAAAACATTTGACTCCCTTTGGACAGGTGGGCGATTGATGATCCAGTTCGCCACAGTTGTAACATCTTTTTACATGAGTCATCTTACGGGTTGAATGATGCCCATGTGATTGGCCAGACTGTGCCGATTTGTTAGGCACCTTCGTTCTAAAAGCACTGTAGATTTCTAACTTCCTGCGAAAATCCTTTATGTCTGTAGCGCCATATAAAATAACTTTATTGGTCTCTAGATCACGAATACCATCAATGACATACTCAATCAGCGCAGCGTCTTCAACCTTGCCATGAAGTGCTAATTCTTTCATAGACAGGAAAGATTGTTGGTAAGTTTCATCGTTCTTCATCTTACGCGATGCAAGTTTCTTATGTATGATTGCGCTATTAATCTTGGGGCCAAATTCTTCCTTAAGTGACTTTTTCAAACTCGCGTAGTCCTTTACTCTTCCCAAAGATCGTAAAAATAGCTTGGCAGTACCGTCTAAAAGTCTCTTTGCATAGACCAGCTTCTCGACTTTAGTCCACTTCATAATTTCATTTCGGCAGTATCTTCAAATTCGTCAATAAATGTCTCAATAGGATAGGTGTCATCTCCGGTAAAAATGTTCATTGACTTCTCCAAGTCTTTAAATGAAATCTGTATATCTAACTCCTGCCCTTCATCTTCACTTTCTTTTTACATCTTTCTTCGGCGGCATTGTGGTTGTCAAACTACTATTAGTCTTTCTTTTTCTAGTCGTGCAAAATGACAGCTTATTTGAACTCATTAAGTTTTCAGTCCTTAAAATAAATTTTCATATCCAAATTCCAAAACGTTGTAATAAATCTTCAAATCTTTAGTCTTCGTCTCGCCTCAAATTTTGAGCGATCCCGGACGAGCCCCCAAAGTTGTGGGGATATTTCAAGAATTTGAGACGAAACACTCACTTTTATACTGCTTCTTTTATTTTCATTAAGTCATAAAAAACATATTACATCTTACATCTTACTATCTTGATTACAATGACATTTTTTTAAAAGTGACATCTTACAATTTTATTTTCAGTTCAATAATCCAAGGAGGTCAATATTCTACAACAAACAATAAAAACAAACTACTCATTGCTAAATTATCCCACATATATATATATATATATATATATATATATATATATATATATATATATATATATATATATATATATATATATATATATAAGGGTTACCTTAATATATATAAATTACGTGTCACGTTGTTTGTCCGCGATGGACTCCTAAACTACTTAACCGATTTCATTCAAATTTGCACACCCTGTGCAGTTTGGTCCAACTTGCCCATGACGCACAATTATTTTTGCGAATTTAAGGATTTTTAATAGGACATGATTAAGCGTCGTCGAAAAGGGTAGAACAACGTCTGCTCTGGCAAGCTACTTATAATATAAATTAATATATTTATATTATAGTTGATAATAACGCCTGAAATTGAGGTGGTCGCTTCTAAGCTATTTTGATATAAGTTTTGTAAGTAATTTGACAATCTGTGTTTTATTCTATAAATTTACTTAAAAAAGTACTGCTGGGTTTCTTGTTTTTTTTGAAACCAATGGTACTTACCATTGGTTTCAAAAAAACAAGAAACCCATGCAAAAATGACTTCCATTAAGAATTACTTGTAATCTATAGTGAATGAAAATGATTCTATTTTATTTTTGGTTATGCCACCAACTGTCGGTAATAATTAAATCATTTTAGTATTTTCTGTAGTTGCCTTTTACATTGCTACTACCCAAAATTTAACCTTTTCTGAAGTTGAATATTAAAAAAAAACAACTTTATACACTCCTGATATAAAGTTTGAAAGAAACAGACTTGTATCATTCTCCTGTGTGTACATTATCAACAGACATTTTTTAGAATTGTCAAGTTTTTAACTTCTGTGTTACTTTACTTTCGGGAAATTAAGTTTGCTCCGCAAGGTTTTTATTTAACATTTGGATTTCTTCTGCAGAATTACAGAATAAAACTGTAACATCAGTAATAGAATAATTATTTTAAATTTAAAAATTTCGACAAATATTAATTTTTAAGGTACTTAAAAAAAGAAATTTCATTTATTAATTTATTACAGCCTATCAAAAGTCCACTGCTGAACTTAGATGTCCTTCATAGGCTGCCTCATAGTGGGAATCTTTATCATAGTTCCCATGCTTGGTAGCCGGGCTTACATCGCTATTTTTTGCTTTGTTATCAGAAAATTCTGCTGCCCATTCCTTGATCCATTTACCTTTGTCGGGTCTTACGACATACACGGGATGAATCCAGTGGATTTGCTTACACCAGGCCTCTGTCACTCTTGCTACCTGCGTGAAATAATTACCTAAAATCGGGATTCACCCAGGATGTAGGGCTAGCGCGTTGTAGGCGATTGATGAATTTAAACGCTGTTTACTTAGTTTTTGCAAACACTTGTTGTAAATTTTATTTAGTGTTTAGTATATTTAATTGTAGGATAAAATAGTTCAATTTTTTTGAATGTGTTTTAAAAATAATATACAAATAATTACCTATCTATTCGATAAGTTATAATGGCAAAAATTCGAAACTACTATAATTGTTGCGTGGATGGATGAGCAAACAAAAGGATTTAGAGATAATATAATTTTTTATGTTACCTAAGGATAATGAAAGATACAATTAATCCTTTTTATTTAAATAAATACTTATAGCAAAAAAATTAAGTAATAATTTAAATACAGAAGTAATACCTAAGTACTTTACTTCAAAACTTTGTTGAAATTTACTTCACTATCTAAGTAGGTAGCTTATATGTCTTTTGTAATTAAAATATTTTAAGTTATCACAAAACACTGAAATTAAAACTTTGTTTACAAGATTTTTAACTAATTAGAATACAATCACATTTCATTTCGGAATCGTATTTCGGGTTTATTTGTTGTTTACACCACCTACCTATTACTTCTGAGCGATTTATTAAATCGCGATTCGCGACGAGTGACCTTGCAAGTTGCGTGCGTTAGGCACAGAATTCGCATAGTAGCAAAAATATGTTCATTCGATCAGTCAGAATAGGTACCTTACGTATTTTACATACCATTTCGCAACGTATTAATTAATTAATTTATACTCTTTATTGCACACAACATATTAAAATAACACACCACCCTTAATTTATAAATTTAAGTACAATTAGGTGGCCTCATCGCTAAACAGTAATCTCTTCCAGGCAAACCTTGGTAACGTAGTACTTACTACATATTATTTATTCCATGTCTTGGTGAAGGAGATCCGTAAATAGAAGTGTGCACAAATAATAGATCAACGAGCATATATTAATACATATTATAAGCTAAATAATTACCTACTTACATGTGTTTTTATACGGAGCAATATCACTATATTATTATCTGTGCGAATATTATTCCTGTTCCCATATTCCACTTAATTAAATGTGGAATCTAATCACCATTGAAGTTTAGCGTGAAATTGGAGAGGTTAGTGATTCTTATTCATACCTATATTGTAATACAAATTGTTCTTGAATATTGAGTTGTTCTTGAAATTCATCGTATTCACTGCGATTGCGCCTGGCGAATGGTGATGTAGCAGTCATAGATGAAAGCGGGCTAACATTGCTGTTTTTTATTATTAAACCGTATACTTAAGTAAAAATAAACACGAATAGTTTTAAAGAAATTATAAACTTCCAAATTGTCGCTGTCAGAAATCGAACCCGGAAGTTCCCGGATTCCACCACAGGGCTTCAATGCGTCAAATCCTTTTTAATTTGACGACAGAATTTAAAAGAAAAGGAGCGTTAATCGGTATTTTAGAGACGGCAAAAAAACATTATATTTTAAGTAAAACAATTGAAAATTAAATAAATTATTAGTTATACATACTGTATTTTTATTCCTTCTAGACAGCCCTAAGTAACCACAAAAAAAACAGCCGTGATGTAGAAAGAGGAAAAGATGCAAAGTAATACGTACACTCGTGCGCAGCGATAAAGGTTTATTTAGCTTGCGTACGTAAATTATCCTATTAATAATAATTATGTAGGCTATTAAACGTCGGCAAGCAGTCAACATCAAAAGAGTGTACTACTAACTTCTGTACGTAGTACTATCATTTATTCTGTGCTTACGGTACCAGATTATATACAGGGTTACAAGAAAAATCGTGCTAGATCCGTTAAGGG
>CAJQZP010000468.1:0-39839 GCA_907164705.1 Parnassius apollo
TCAGACGTACTATAAGAAGATCGGCGACGGGCAGCAGCGTCCAAGGTGCTCACGTGTGGTGCTGCGCTCGTCCATCCGCCTGCAAAGAGTGATGATCAAGCCATCACTAAGCCAAATCTTCTTTAGGAAGAGAAAAGGCCTATTTCGAACAGTGTTTTTTCTGGCTAATTATGACGGCGATATTTATGAATGATGATTTTAAAGATATTTGTTTTCTGTACGTGATAACAAAACCATAAGCTTGCAGTTTTGATAAAAATCTGAATTATTGGTACCTATAAACGATATATAAAATATGTGTACAGTGCTACTCTGTCACACGAACAATTAAAAAATATAGTTAACTTTAAAAAAAAAACATTAATTACATGTTTCAATTCTTCCTTCCCCTTCCATCATCGGATACCCATGTTCTCAGTGAGTCTCTTTTGTTCTTCACGCCTCCAAACAAAGTACAGCAAAGGAGTGGAATAATTTGTTTGTCTTTCCATCCGAATACGATATGGAGTTTTACAAGGCAGGAGAACATTAGTTTTTATTAAGCTAAATCAGTGAGCTTTACAACCTTCTAATACCTGTTGAATATATTTTGTTAGACTATATAATTGTTGTACATATCACGGCAATTTTTCAATATTAAATAAACACATGAAATAATTTAGTGTAGCCGCTACAGTCAAAGTTTCATATTGCACCTTGCTATTGGTGGTTTTCGAAACACTATAAACATTGATTAAACACGTTAATTCAAGACCATCTCTGAACTTTCGAGGTTGTTTATTAACCCTATCGGAGATTGCAGAGTAATTTATCTATAGATTCCACTGAACAAGTTTGAATTGTATACGTGTGCATGCTTTGTAAGCACGTACCTATCTTGTATGGGGTTTCCAGGTTAGTAGTCATTTATTTATTGTCATACAAATTGTGTTGTTTTACTATAGAGAATTATATTTTTTTCTGACCGAAAACATCATAACTGTAAAAATTTGAATTGAATTTAATTAATAAATATGAATAAAGAGAGTAAATTGACGTAGTTTTTTTTAAATCCCTGCAAGGTTTAATGTAAGTAACATTTTAACGGAGAGCTTTTAGTGGATATAGCCATGCTGCATCTATTTTATGGTTAGAGCACGAATGGATCGGCTCGACCGGGGAACGACCACGCTCTCACAGCGTGGAAACGAGATATTACATCTTAGTCCTCAGGGGTGACAACACATCTGCATTTTGATTCTTAATCGAGAATAGATGTGAATAACTATGGGCCACACAGCGGCAACTTATTATCAGGTGGACTATGTGCTCGTTTGCTACCCTTTCCCTATAATAATAAGAATTAAAGCCGTTTTGACGGTACGGGTTGGGTAGGTCTAACAGTTTCATGGGAATAAGTAGAATGTACGTAAGTCGTCTGGCTTCAGGCACAGTAAGGGCAACAATCACATATTCTCTTGTTTTTTTTTTGTTAAGTCTCGGAGTGGGCTAAATTTCTCTCTCCCATACATTACTTACTGAAGGGGATGTTTGCCACTGCTGCCCTTGGGTTGTTATTCGTTTATTTATTTTATTAAGGATGACCAACAAGATATACATTAATTGTTATGTTACAATATTTCTATTCTAGGATTACGAACTAAATGTTGTGCTAACTATAGGTTTTTACAGCGTGCATCGTGTTCGAGCTACTTTTACCTATTAATAAACAATTTATAATCAAATGTGATGATGAAATAATATAATTATAATATTAATTAATGCTGTTACACGGTGAGAGTGAAACGTGAAAAATGATAGGAATCGATTCAGTAAACGATTCTGAACAAACTACTTTCTCAAAGTGCGTTAATTATGTTACGTGTTGTATATATATACAATATATATATATATATATATATATATATATATATATATATATATATATATATATATATATATATATATATATATACATATTTATTTATTTATTTGCAAAAACTCGTGTTTTCATTAGACATCAAAGATGTCAACGGGGATCGAACCTGGGTTGCTCATGAACTGTGAACTACGACAGCATTTCATTTATAGTAATAGACACAGTTATAAGTTAATGGGTATATAATTAAAAATGATATTACTGCTTAAATTTCTATTTCCTTTTTTGTATTGACGAGTGATGATAGCGTTAGAGACTGCGTCAGGCCGCTTCGACCCTCGGGTGTCGGTTGATAATATCAAACACATCAAGAAACAAGCTTACTCCTTTTTAGAAGGTCGGTAACACGATCGCCATCGATCCCTACCATCAGGTGAGCTGGGCGCTCCCCCTTTTCTACGAAAAACCTTATGGCTTCGTATAGGTGACGGTATAACCATCTCACTTATGTCAGACGTACTATACCAAGATCAGCGACGGGCAGCAGCGTCCAAGGTGCTCACGTCTGATGCTGCGCTCGTCCATCCGCCTGCAAAGAGTGATGATCAAGCCATCACTAAGCCAAATCTTCTCTAGGAATAGAGAAGGCCTATTTCGAACTGTGAACTTTTCTGGCTGATTATGATGATGATATTTATAAATGATATTTTTAAAGATATTCGTTTTCTATACAAGTTTGCAGGTTTGATCAAAATCTGAATTATTTATAACTAATAGTCTTTCCCCTCATTAATAGAATTATGAAAATAACTTCTTAAAATACAGACTATAATGTACGACGCTCCTCTGTAACACGAACAATGAAAAAAAATGGTTTCTTTAAAAAATTAATTGAATTACATGTTTTGAGTTTTCCTCCCCTTTCTATGATCAGACACCCAGGTTCTCGGCAAGTCTCCTTATTTCTTCATGCCTTCAAACAAAGTACAGCAAAGGAGTGGAATAATTTGTTTATCTTTCCATCCGAATACAATATGGATGTCTTCAATGCAGAACTTTACCACCTTCTGATGCTTCTTAAGTATATTTTGTTAGACAATATAGTTCTACGATATCACGGAAATTTTTCAATATGAAAATAAATACATGAAATAATTTAGTGTAGCCACTACAGTCAAAGTTTCATATTGTACCTTGCTATTGGTGGTTTCCGAAACACTATAAACATTAATTAAACACGTTAATTCAAAACCGTCTCGAACATTGAGTTAATAAATCAATGGTCTCGAACCTTTCGAGGTTGTCAATTAAACCTTTCGGAGATTACAGAGTAATTTACCTACAGATTTTACTAAACAAATTTGAATTGTATACGTGTGCATGCTTCGTAATTACGTGCTTATCTTGTATGGGGTTTTCAGGTTAGTAGTTATTTATTTACTGCCATACAAATCGTGTTACATATTATACCATAGTGAATGATATTTTTTTCTGGCCGCAAACATCATAACTGTAAACATATGAATAGATTTTAATTAATAAATATGAATTCAAGTAAATATACGTAGTTTTTTTTAAATCCTAAAGGCATAATATAAGTAACATTTTAACGGAGAACTTTTAGGGGATACAGGCATGCTTCATCTATTATATGGTTATAGCACGAATGGGTCGGCTCAACCGGGGAACGACCACGCTCTCACAGCGTGGAAACGAGACATTACATCTTAGTCCTCAGGGGTGACAACACATCTGCATTTTGATTCTTAATCGAGGATACATGTAGATATCTATGGCTCACAAAGCGGCAACTTATCATCAGGTGTACTGTGTACTCGTTTGCAACCCTTTTGCTATAAAAATAAGAATTGAAGCCGTTATTGACGGTATGGGTTGGGTAGGTAGATCCTGCGGTATCATCGGAATAAGTAGAATGTACGTAAGCTGTGCAGCTTCCGTCCGGCTTCAGGCCCAGTAAGGATGGTAGCAACTATCACATATTCTCTTGGTTTTTTTGGTAAAAATCTCTGAGTGGGCTAAATTTCTCTCACCCACACATTACCTACTGAAGGGGATATTTGCGACAGTTGCGCACGCTTGGACGGCGGCTTGGAACCGCAGTATTTTATATAATATATACTGCGGTTCTAACCCATATGTATAAATTGGTAGCATATTCCTGATATTACTGCTTTTTATTTGTATTATAAATTATAATAATATTATTTCATCAACATATGATTAAAAATTGTTTATAAATAGGTAAAAGTAGCACGCCCGTAATACGCACCGGGGTGACCCATTATAAACACAACATTTAGTTCTTAATCAAAGAATGGAAATATTTTATTATAACAAATATTGTATGTCTTCTTGGTCATCCTTAATAAAATAAATAAATAAATAACAAAATGAATAAACTTTAAACGTTTCATAAATAGACGAACTGGTATTTTGTTTTCAATAAATGGTTTTCATGCAGTTCATTCACTGCAAATCGGCTCGTATAAAACGAATCGTGTTTTATATAGAAACCCGGTATTAATGATCACAATCGACAGGTGTTAGGTCGCAGTATCAAACGTCTCGTACGCCGTAGCCGTAGCCGGTCTCGGTATTTAACGTCGTACGTAACGTGACGATTAAGAAAAATCCTCCCTTCCCTAGAACGGGGGAGGCCCGTGTTCAGCAGTGGTCTAACGAACCAACTAATAAGGCATTCTGTCTGAGTCCTACGGGGAGAAAACGCATGTGCGTTTTGATCCTGTGGCCCCGCCAAGTCGAGCAAAAAAGCGACACGGCCGTACCATCTTTTCTCGAAGCAATTCAGGCCATTTTCGACCCCCTATAACTTCGTAGTCAATTAAACTAGAAGCCTGAATTTTCAGTCACCAAGTAAGCATTGTATAAACATGGTATATTTCAAATTTCATTCAATTTGAACCAGTAGTTTAAGAATTGTAACTAGTCAAAGTTTCTTAATTTTGTCACTCACTGACTGACCGATCATCAAAACTCTAAGGCACTTCTAGCAGTATAGAAGCTTCAAATTTAGAATACAATTAGTGTTTAGTGTATAAATCAAGGAAAAACTAAAACATTTGTTAATTTTTGTCCAGTTTTCTATATACACTAACTGCATAAATAACATTGTAATCCCATATAAATATATAGAATTTCAAAGTTACATTTGCAGTGAATGAGTCAGTGTACTTGTATATGTATTACAGGTGTAGGTACATAGGTACGTTGTTGGTACTCAAGAAGTAGAAGGTACCGGAAAGGTAAAAAATTAGGACTATCTTATATACAAAAAGAAATGAGATGCCATTAAAAACATAACTTGTAAAAAAAACCAAGTCTCGCAACTTAGTTCTTCTACCGTAAAAAGTTGTGAGATCCATGTGATACCAAGTTGGTTAATTTATTCAGTTCCTACTTAAGGGTCCTTCTGTTTTAAGTTATTACGTAATTAGCTAACCTAACAACATTTTATAATGACCATATTAATCGAGAACAGATCTGGGGGCACGGCAGTGCCCCCGCCAAGTCGAGCAAAAAAAGCGGCACGGCCGTACCATCTTTTCTCGAAGCAATTCAGGCCATTTTCGACCCCCTATAACTTCGTAGTCAATTAAACTAGAAGCCTGAATTTTCAGTCACCAAGTAAGCATTGTATAAACATGGTATATTTCAAATTTCATCTAATTTGAACCAGTAGTTTAAGAATTATAACTAGTCAAAGTTTCTTAATTTTGTCACTCACTGACTGACCGATCATCAAAACTCTAAGGCACTTCTAGCAGATATAGAAGCTTCAAATTTAGAATACAATTAGTGTTTAGTGTATAAATTAAGGAAAAACTAAAACATTTGTTAATTTTTGTCCAGTTTCGTATATACACTAACTGCATAAATAACATTGTAATCCCATATAAATATATAGAATTTCAAAGTTACATTTGCAGTGAATGAGTCAGTGTACTTGTATATGTATTACAGGTGTAGGTACATAGGTACGTTGTTGGTACTCAAGAAGTAGAAGGTACCGGAAAGGTAAAAAAATTAGTACTATCTTATATACAAAAAGAAATGAGATGCCATTAAAAACATAACTTGTAAAAAAAAACAAGTCTCGCAACTCAGTTCTTCTACCGTAAAAAGTTGTGAGATCCATGTGATACCAAGTCGGTTAATTTATTCAGTTCCTACTTAAGGGTCCTTCTGTTTTAAGTTATTACGTAATTAGCTAACCTAACAACGTTTTATAATGACCATATTAATTTTAAAAGTCTTTTATGTTTTAAATATATAGATTGACTTGGCAATCGCTCTAAGCAATCTAATTTAATATAATATGTATTGCTTGTGAGATACATTGTGGTTTCATGCGATGGCCAAGTCAATCTTGATATGGTCACTATAAAATGTTGTTAGGTTAGCTAATTACGTAATAACTTAAAACAGAAGGACCCTTAAGTAGGAACTGAATAAATGAAGCGACTTGGTATCACATGGATCTCACAACTTTTTACGGTAGAAGAACTCAGTTGCGAGACTTTGTTTTTTTTACAAGTTATGTTTTTAATGACATATAGATATATACGAGCCACAGCATCCACTTACCATCAGGTGGATTTAATAGTCGATTGTTACCTTTATTCTACAAAAAATCGTTATATTTTGTATGTTCTTTTGTCAAACTGCAATAAAAAGAAGAAAAAAAATGATAATACTCCTAGAAGACACATTTAAGAAAAAACCCAAAGGTTATTGTGTTGAAATATGGACACTTATATTTATCAGAAATATTCAACAAGTCAAGAGGAAGATTAATGAATAGAAAATTAGTTGCACAAATTAAAAGCATAGCTATAGGTACCTAATAAATCTAAAGTAAAAGAGCTCCGCTTAAACGAAAAAACTATTTATTAAAATAAAACTAAAAGTTGAAAAAAAAGTGGTTCAGTGCGAGTCGGACTCGCAGGCCCATGAAGAGTTTTGTAGTAACAAGCATATATTTTAAATCGAGTCAAAATACCACTATCATTATCGCCAGCAACAAATTATTTTGTTTTTCGTAGTGTTTTTATGAATAACAAAGTTGTTTTTGAGGATCTTTAAAATGTGCTACTTGCATCTAAAAAAGAACTGTTATACATTATAGGGGTTTCTGTGGTTTATTCATTACCAAGGAGAAAAAACTTATTGCACAAAATGGATTTTTATTTATAGGTTCGTTGACAACCTTCACATTTATAGTTATGATAATTAAACAAGCGAAAGAATTCTTAAGAGTATAGAGTACAATATATGGATCTTACGCCAGTAAGGTAAAATTATTTCAAATTTTATATTCAAAGTAAAATTTTATTCTGTAATAAATACATATGATATTGCATTTAATAACCTTTTTTTAGTTACATATTATATACTTTATGTGAACAAAGAAGTCTATAGTATAAATATTTTTCATTTTTTTAAAGTTTTTGACTAAGTAATAATAAAATAGAGATTGAAAATTACGAAAATGGAATCATGTGCACCCTACATTAGGCGTGGCAAATTTGTGTCATCCTTGACCTTGAACCGTCCACTAGAAAATACGTTTAGTTCAAATTAGTAGTTTTTAATAATAATGTCCTCCAGACCGACTTTCGGTCACGGCAGCCATTCTCAGCGGAGACAAGACAGGATTATATTACGAAAGCGTATGCGCAAGCACAGGTGCACTCTCTATTCCCTCACTCTCATAGTCTGATGGAACAGCAATTCGACACGACTGGAAAGAGATCAGGCGCAGAAACAACGGCCTTACGTGCTTTCCGAGGCAATACAACGACGATACGACAAGTCAGTCAATATTATAGGAAGCATTCGTTAAAAATAAATTTCATAATTTAGAAAGAAAAAAATAATTTTGTTAAATATCTAGCTTCTATCTATCTGGCTTCTCCTGTGTTCACATATGACAAACAATTTTCTTGGGAATGAACTGTTCGATACCAAGGTATTACTGATTTGTTTTGTGTAGTTACGTGTAAATGCCTTTATTACTGGAAACGAGGCATTGCATTTTAGTCCCCAGGGGTGTCACGCATCTGCGTTTTGATTCTTAAACGAGGGTAAATGTAGCATCCACGTACCATCAGGTAGACCATGTGCTCATTTGTCACCCTTACTCAATAAAAAAAATTGTGTAATATAATATTATAATATTATTGTAGACTGTTCTCTTTAAAAAAAAGTCCTGCTGGGTTTCTTGCTGGTTCTTCCCAGTACAGAGGTACTTTCCGAAACGGAGATAAAATAAACGTAAAATGACTTTCAGTGAAAATTTTTTACAATCTATATTGCAAATTTAAAAAAAAATCGATTTCTTATACTGCCGCTATAAATTCCTTGTTAAATAATATCTATAGGCAAACAATAAATATGGGCAAGGTAACCCAGTCTAAATTAAATGGGACTTTTAAATAAAGCTATTCAAGTACGGAGAATCGGAAATATGTTCAAAGATATGCAAATTAAACACAAAAACGAGGGGTGACCAAATTGCTCAATGATGCGTAATCCGTCGCGGAAGTCTCATGCAGGAATGGTAGTCGAGAATTCATTAAAAGTTAAAAGCCGTATGTAGGCTGTACCTTACATATTAAAAATATAAGGACTTGTTAAAATGTTTTAACGTTATTACGTTATAATATATAGAGCCATTCTGCAACGCTGCATGGTTTGGCTCTACCGGGGAACATGCACGCTCGCACAGAACACTAGCTTGAAATAGAATTATGCTGCGGTATTTCGTATGCTGAGTGACAGGAATCGGAGATATTTTGACTGGTAACGAGGTACTTCAGGCGCATTTAATTTTAATCCTTAGGGACTGGGAAAAAGTTTCTAAGTTTACATTTAATAAGCTTTCGTGACACTCTCTTATCTTAGATTTACTTAAAGCATGAAACGTTCCGAAAGGCCTTTAAAACAGAAGTAGTTACCCTCAACCGCCTTTAATTGTGTTTGAGCATTTAATATCTCCCTAAATACGTTCCAATACACGCTGATTGTATCACGATATTTTCCTCGCCGCCAGGCACTTGGTTAGTCAGTACTTTAGAAGACAATATCGAACTCCCAAACAAATTTTAGGTGACTTTTTTTCTTGCATCTACAAATGCAAAATATGTAAAAATATTGAGTTTAAAATCATGATTTTTTTCCTTCGGTCATACTACTGCAGGAAGTCCGAAATAAAAGATATTCCAGTTTAACCAAAATACACATCAGACTAGGCTGTATGGTATAAAACGTCTTAATTGGCAAATCGTTACAACAACAACCAGTCAATATAATTTTCATATATGTTTATATAGTGTAATTACTAGCATAGAGGGAATCCTTCGATATATACTAATACGTTCCGTATTGGTATATATCAAAGAGTTTCTGAATAAAATACACGTCAAACTCGGCTGTATGCTATTAGACCTTTGCGTAACTTAACCGACGAATCGTAACAACTACTACAACTAGTCAATTAAGTTTTGAATTGTGTATGATGCTTTTTTCCAGACTTCAACAGGCCATTGGCTTGATTAGATAGAAAAAGTAAATTATTTTATTGATATCTGTAATGGTGACTTAAGAAGACGCTTAGTAATTTCATCATCTGTTACTTCGCCATTGTCGTTTTAACTTCATTGGTGTCGGCGGGGGATCGAACCCAGTTTTATCATGAACTGGGAAATTTGCTGCGAGCTTAGTCCCTAAACTACAGTCGTATTATATTTATAGGGATGGACACAGTGATGGGTTAATGGGGATATAAATAGAAATAATGTAACAGTTTACTTAATTTCTAACTTCTTTTTGTTTTAACGTTGATAGCGTAACTGCATCACTCATGACTGTTTTTACCCATGGGTGACGTAAGAGACCACTTTTGATAATACGAAAAAAAATTTCAAAAAAACAGCTTACTCCGTTATAATAGGCCGGCATATGCTATTCCCCTGGTGTTGCGGTTTTTCTCGTGCGGCGATCGGTTCTTACCGTCAGGTGAGCCGGAAGCCCCATTTTTCTATAAAAAATCCTTTTTGCTACTAGTAGGTGACGGTATAACCATCTTGCTCATGTTACACGTACAATATCAAGACCTGCAACAGACAGCCGCATCAATGATGCTCACATCTGGTACTGCGTTCGTCAATCCCTCAGTCAAGCGTCATGATTAAGTCAAATCTTCTCTAAACCAATAGAGATATGTTTTGAACAGTATACTTTACGGGCTGATAATGATTTGTTTAGTTTATATTTAGTATATTGACAAGTTGGACTTCGTTTTCATCTATTTATTTATTTATTTATTCACAAATTGCGTTACATGTGACTTAGAGACTAAACAAAACATGCAAGTTCTAACAATCACGTGCACCTCGAAAGGCATAGCAATGAACAGGAGAGGGGCAGACACTTAAAAATTCTTTTCCTCAATGTATTCATTAATTGAATAATAACTTTTTTTAATAAGTATCTCTTTTAAAGATCTTATGAATTTATTAATATTTGTTTCGGATTTTATGTATTCCGGCAATTTGTTATAAATTTTTATTGACATCGAGTAAGTACCTGTACTGTGTAATTTTAATTTAGATTTTGGTTGCAAAAGGTTATTCTTATCTATGTTTAGTTTAGTTTAGTTTAGTTTAATTTACGACGGGCTGTTTTCCGCAACTCTACGTCTAAGCGCGTATTTTGCGTGTGGGCAGGAATAATATGCTTATTCGAGCCATGATATCTCCCCGAAGAAGCTCAGCAGTCCCTTGATGTTGCAAGCAACTTCGGGGAGCGATCCCGGCGTGCCGAGATGTTTAGCCCTGTATGAAGCGACTTCTGGACATGTCAGCAACACGTGAGCCGCCGTTTCTTCCTCTCCCATGCATGCCCTGCACAGGGGGCTGTCAGTAACACCTATGGTGAACAAATGTTTGTTAAAAGAGCCATGTCCTGTGATAGCACTTGTTACTATCCTGATCTGTGGCTTGTTCAGTCTCATTAGAACCTTGGTTAGACGACTGTTTATTTCAGGTAGGGCCTCCCTAGCTTGTCTACAGTCTACTAAATTTTTCCAAAGCTGAGCGTGTAAATTATTTAAGTATCTACGTACCAGTGAACGAACGTAGCCAAAGGGGATTGGTATTATTGGTTCCGGCCCTATAGTTGCTAGGGCCGACCCCCTTCTGGACAGTTCATCTGCTGCATCGTTGCCTCTAGATCCACTGTGTTCCTTGATCCATTGCAGTGTCACATTATTGTACTTACATACCTCATTCAATCGTTGATGGCACTCGTATATCAGTCCCGAGTTCGTCACATTGCAACTCAGAGCTTGTAGTACCGCCATACTGTCGGTCAGTATTCTGATGGAGAAGTCTTTCACCTTCCTAGGATCTATTGCTATGGCCGCTTGGATGATACCCATGCATTCGGCCTGGAAGACTGTGTTGTGGGTACTCAGCGGTGTGCATATGTGGATATTAAGGTCTTTAGAGAAAACCCCAGACCCCACACCTTCATTTGTCTTAGAGCCATCCGTGAAAACTTTGAGCTCTCTTGGTCCCAATCCTTCCAGATGGTCAGTTTCCTTCAATTGTATCCTGTACTTCTTATCGAATACAAATTGTTTTGGGATCCTATCATACTTGGCTTGTAAAATAGGAATTTTTGAGTAACTTCTATTGATTATATCTGTATGGGGGACTCTACTCTTCCTTAAAAGATTTTGGGGTCTTGAGTCTAATGGCAGCTAAAGTTGCTTCTTGTTATATATGTAGATGAAGCGGTGTTAGCTCCAGCATAGCCTTCAAAGCTGCTGTTGGTGTAGTCCTGGCAGCCATACAAGCTAATCTCTGGTAACGCTGAAGCTTTTGTATAGTGGTGGCTTCATTGGTTTTGGTCCACCATACCAGAGAGCCGTATGTGATCATGGGCCGAATTACAGTTATGTACATCCACAGTATAATTTTTGGCGTTAAACCCCGTCGTTTGCCAATCATGTTCCTGCATTGCCATAAAGTTAAACTAGCTTTGCTGATTTTGTTTTCTATGTGTTTGTTCCAGTTAAGTTTACTGTCCAAGGTAAGACCTAGGTATTTTACCTTGGAAAAAAGTTGGAGTTTTGTGCTGAAAAGACTTGGATATCTCTATGTTATAACAAAGCACAAACTAGCAGGAGGACGAGCATGCGGCTTACCTAACCGCCGCCATCTATGAACAACTTCAACACTAGGACAATTGCAGGTGTATAACTGGCCTTTTATAAATAAGTAGGGTCTAATCTTGGTAGCCTTAAAATCGTTTGTAGAAATCGCTGTTTAAAATGCATGGAATGGTGAAAATATGCCATAGGCTTCTACTCCGTTCACATGTTACACCCTATTATTTTCCAGACGGTAAGAAAGGTCATCCAGTATATGCAACAGTCATTCCTTCAGTAGTCTGTATTTGTGACTCTTTAAAATACTCGTACATACTATATTATAAAGCGCTCCTATGTCACAGGAACATTTTGAAATGAAGGTAAGCTTAAAAAAATTGCAAAGGAATTACAACATGACATAATTCTTCCCCCCCCCCTTTCCACCATCGACAACCACACCCTCGGCTGGTCATATTTGTTGTCCCATTGTTTCACAATATTCCACGCAACCGAACTAAGCGATTTGTTTCGTCATTCGTAATGCTTATAACAAACGAGGAGAATAATTTGTCTGACTTCCCACCCTAATACAATATGGATTTCTTCAAGGCAAGAGAGTAAAGGCTAAAATTTAGGCTAAGTGAGTGCGTCTTATCACCTTCAGCTACAACACCACTTACCGGGTGGCTAAGTAGTCAAGTACTGGGTACGTCAGGTGGCTAAGTAGTCAAGTACTGGCTTTTATTAATAAAAGGTTTGGACAGATAGCCAATGTGCTTTTATTTAAAGCAAATGTTTCAAAATAGGCCAGGTCTATGTAAGTAGTGTACTACTCAAAAAAAAAAAAAAGAAATAGAAAAATCTGTAGAATTCAAGAAAAATACATATAATTCATTTAAATCTATCTTTCCGTGGTGGACAATTGATTTATCAATTATTTTCATCGACTTTCAGCATGACGTCTCACCGATTTAGTTACTCTGTGCTTAAAGACAAATTCAAATTCAAATTCAAATTCATTTATTTGCATAACACAGGTATAAAAGGTGTTACAGAAAAGTTATAATATGTACACTGTATTATTACCTTATGAGGTGTGCAAATACAATATATGTTTTGTCTTAAAGACATACAAATATAATTGAGTTCATTTGAAAAATCATGTCATAAAATAAAATAGAATAGAAATAATTGAATTTGGAATACTAATGAAAATTCTACATTTATAAAATTAAATTGATTACAATAACAAAAAAAAAATTTAATATTCAATAAAAAGTAACTAGTCAAAATTTTCATTCAAGAACTCGTCAATTTTATAGTAACATTTGTCTATTAATAAGTCATTCAGCACCTTTTTAAATTTAAATAAGGTCATATTTTTTATTGAATCAGGTAGTTTATTATAAATTTGTGGGGCAATACCAAAAAAGCTTTTTTTCATTAATGATGTTTTACATTTTATGTTACATAACCTATTTTTGTAGTCACAGCAAACTATAAAACGACCATTGATCATAGAAATAAAACTGTTATTTGTCACAACAATGTCAAAAATACGTGAAATAAACATGCCAAACGTCATAAAACTTTCAATAGAAATTCAAGAAAATCGTAGTGAAATTTTTATAACAGCGAAATTCTTCTCTTGAACGAAGGAACCGATATTGATGCGGTTTGCAGCAAATGATGTTGTTTTTAAGGTTTATTTTAAAAATTTATTAAAAATTATTACTAAAAATTATTACTTTAAAAATGTATCTCAAAAAATTTATTAAATTTTAAATTTTTTTTTAAATCTTTTTAAATTTTCCCGAATTGACTCAAATTCATATGAAATCTAATGACAATAGAATTATTTCCAACGCAGTAAACCGCGATACGATTGGTTCAAGCCGTTCACAAGTTATAAGTAGTTTACAAACCCCCCCCCCCCACCCCACACACACACACACACAAACACACACATAAGTACGTTAGAAGATTCATCCTCCTAAGAATTGTCAAAATAGCTTTCTAGGACCTAAAAACGTGAAGATCTGACGAGATGTCGATTTTCGAAAACCGGGATGAAACCAATAACTTCACAATGTTTTGAAAATTATTGATTTTCATAGCGCGAAGTTAAAAAACTAAAACTAGAAACTTAAACTATCGTACAGTTCTACTCCTCGCGCAACAGTACCAAGAACACTGGCTGTGTTTCTTCACTGGATAACTATACTTAGCATTTGCGAAAGAAAAGAATCACACCTCTGTTTACCAGATCTTATCTTACAATATTTGTTTTTATATTTGTGATGACATTAAAATTGTAATTTCTAAATGAAAAATTACCCGAGATTTTTTTGAATATACTCCAAAAAAATCTGGTGTAATTATACCTATTACCTCAGAATTTATGTCAACAAACTACAATCAATTTGTCGGCGAGTATATGCTTTTAAAAATTATGAAATATTATGCACCATTACAAAAAAAAATCAAATGATACCAATATTTATTACAATATATAAAAAAGCAATCAAACAACGTATACTCATAAGTTAATTAATAGTAACTTTTTTTAAGGGAGGATTCTAACATGACTTTGTTTAATTTATGTTTTAGTATTTAATTTCGCTTCCGCCACTATTTCATTGTGAATCACTTACCCTATATCATCCCGTAGGAGTCGTAAGAGGTGACGCGGGTAAAAGAAACATATAACAGTAATAAAAAACTGTGGTTTCCAATCGCCAACTTTGGCAAAATCCCTCCTATGAGTCAACATATGGAGAATAATGGTCAGCAGAAGACTTTTGGCTACAATGACAAAATAAATGAAGAATGGCAACACATGTGTTTCACTTCATTAATAATCTATAGGTGAAAAGAAACCAGCGGGCTTCGGTGCTCTTAATCCGGCTCCGAAGTTCCAATTGAAAAGAACCAGCGGGGGGATTAAGAAACAGAAGGGAGGAATCGAGGCTTCTCTCGATCCGGCCTCCTATAACGCCTACGTTGGGTTCGGGAACAACGTATGTGATCTCCCCTGGCGGAGTAACACACAAGGGCGATAACCTCTTCCTTTTCAGAAAATACGTTCAGGCGGGGATTACGGGTCTTCCGAAGTCGTCCCGGTCCCAGCGCCTTAATTCTTCGATGTGGACTGTATAATTTTGAGGGATGAATTTCTTGGGAATAAAACAGCAATTATCTTCAAACCGTTCCGTGAGAGAGTAATTACTTTTCCCTATCACTTCCCTACACTTTTTCTTTCTTCTTATTGACTGCTGGTCTTGCACTTTTCCCGAAGTTTCTCCAAACTTTCCCGAAACTTCCCCGAACTTCCCCGAACTTCCCGAAGGATTCCCGAACTTTTTCCCCGAACGAATTGCAATTTTTTTTGCGCTCGAAGCAAATATGGGCAACCCTCCGGAAAGCGGGGGAGGGAGGCGGTGAATGCTCATAGCATACCACGCAGCCGGCTGCGTGGTTATGTGGAGACTTTTACCCACTAAACACAGCCTTTTAGGAAATGGCTTAACGATCTGACTAGAGATCTCTAAGCCGTATACGAACGCGACCCTCCTTGGCAGAAAGAAGGGCGCAGCGAATTGCAATAAAACTCATTTACTGAGCTACCCCAGAGCTATACGCGAAAGTGAGCCGCGCCATTCGCGCGCTTGCGCAACTCAATTACATGAATTTGTTCTATTACTCTCTCACGTTTTACTTAATTACTTTATTTGCATAAGTCATACATCAACATAATTTACCTGTATAGATAGCACAAAACAATATGTACACTACGATATACATTACATTTTCATATCACAAAAAACCTATTATTTATTTAACAAAATATGCCTATTTTACTCACAAGTTCAAAGTCGAAATTTCTTAAATATTTAACATAGAAAGTTAAAACAATGTTTTCCACTTGAAATTATACATAAGTTAACCAATACAACAGTTTAATTTACATTTTCTCTATTCATTTCACTATTAAAACACTTTTAAATTTCTTATACAAAACTATCATTATTTCACTTATACACAGGAATTTTCACATAAAAATAACACAGAATTCACCTCTTTTGCACGTACAATCAATCTGAAATGTTTCACAAGTCATTTTTACATAAATTGCTGAAATTACAAATATTTAAATTTTTACATATTTGGCCTCCTAAGGGCGTGGCTTAGCGCGTCCGTGAACTCACACTATTTGAACAACTAACTTTGCACGGCTCTCGACTATCAGAAAAAATGAAAAGTCTAATATACACCAATATCGACAGTATTAGGTGAATAAATGCTTCTACACAATTTTCAAACTGTAGGAAACTATTTCTAATCAGATTCTTATCAGTTATCATGTTTCTTATCAGATAACAATATAAGTGAATGTTCTCACAAATCAATCATAGCAAATAGGCATTTATTTTCATACAAAATATATCAAACTCATATAAGGCAATACTTATGCAATTAATTTCCGTTAATTCTATTTATGCACAGAGTGATCATCTCGACCGGGGAACAAATCCGATCTCTAACTTCACTTTAATATTCCTTTGAATTTATTAAAGATATTACTTAAGAAAACAATAAACTAGTCCGGCCTGGGAGTCGAACCCAAGACCTTCATATCATTAATTCGACATTCTTTAAAATTTAGCTAAGCATTTTCTTATTAGAACATTGCTATTGGACAATTTGCCTTTTAGAAGCTATTCGTCATCGGTTGACTTAATAAACTGAAATATTCTTATAGGCGCGTCGCCAACAATCTCCCCTCCGTGCGTAAGCACCATTATTTGGGAGGCGTCGCGGGTACCAACACTATTATTCTGGATGTAGGTCTCCTCAAGATACCTGTGTTAGTAATGACGTCAACCACTCTGGTGTGACCGTCTGGTCCCGGTAGCGTTCTACTAATTTTGCCTTTCGGCCACGTATTTCGTGGCAACGAATGATCTATTATCAAAACAATATCACCTTCTTTAGGTTCCATGAACTTTCCGTTATTACCTGTTCGAGGTATTAAAGTAGGCATGTATTCTTTCAACCATCTTGTCCAAAAATGGTCGGCTAACCTCTGTGCAGTTCTCCAATTGAGTTGACCCGTCAGATGTTGCTCTAAAAATAATCCAGGTGGTCGATCACCACATGAGCGTCCCAGAAGAAAATAATTGGGTGTCAAACCCTCTTCAGGACTATCCATACTGAATGTTACCAGAGGCCTGGAATTTACCATATGCTCCGCTTCTAAAAGCAGCGTATGCAGAACCTCCTCCCGTGGGCTCCTTTCTTTGAGCGTAGCGGTCAACGCAATTTTAATCGATCTTACTAAACTTTCCCAGGCGCCACCCATGTGCGGTGCTCCCGGAGGTATAAATTTCTATTTAATATATTTCTTAAATGACTCATTTTTCATGCCCTCATAGCATTCTTCGCATTCTTTCCATAATTCTTTATTCGCAGCTTTGAAATTCGTCCCGTTATCGCTGTATATAACGGCTTGTTTTCCTCTTCTGGCGATAAATCGCCTCAATGCCATTATCATTGACGCTGGTGTCAATGAGGCTGCTAATTCCAGATGTACTGCTCTGGTGGTCAGACACGTGAATAAAACACCCCAACGTTTTTCGTGTCGCCTTCCTATAGTCACACTCATAGGTCCGAAATAATCCACAGCTGAGCATGTAAAAGGTGGTTCATGATGAGCTATTCTCTCCAGAGGAATATTTACTTGTGGCACGTTCTGCGGTTTTGACCTGTATGTCCTGCAGCACTGACAGTTATGTGACACACTTCGTACTACATTACGCAAGTTCAAGACATAAAATTTTTGGTTCACCTCATTCATCACCGTCTGGTGATTGGCATGTCCAAAATGATGATGAACTTCTCTAATCATCATTTTAACGATTTCGTGTTTACCGTCTAATACGACAGGTTTTCTACTTTCCTTAGTCAAATTAGACTTAAAAGGTAAACGTCCATTTAAACGGAGTAAGTTATCTTCTCCTATTTCCATAGATAATTTACTTAAGCGTGAACTTCTTTCAACGCTTTTGCCTGCTTTCAAGCATTTTATTTCCAAATGAAAACACTCGTCTTGAACGAATTTCCAAATTAACAATTCCGCTTTTCTAAAGAGCGCTATGTCCAACGCGCCATCGGGTCCTTTAATCGACTTTGCTAAAACTTTGTTGGAACACATAACCGACTTTTCGGCTGCCCTGTCGGGTCCTTTAACCGACTTTCTTAAACTCTTGAACTTTTCTACCGCTTGTAAGGTGCGTGTAGTTGCCCCAAGGAATTTCTTAAAGCTGCTAAATCGTCCGTAGTCGGGTAGACTTAACGGTTCTTGCTTTCTCAGCGCATTTACGCCTTTTGGCGATTTTTCTTCACCTGTTTCTAAGCTTTTTATGGTGTCCACTTGTTTGGGCCATAAATCAGGACTTTTCTTGAGGAATCCAGGTACTTGAAACCAGCGATGACTTACATCGAAGGTGGAAGGAAAATTTCTAGTGGCGTCGTCTGCCACGTTCTGTGACGTCGGAACCCATCGCCATTCACATGGCTTACCTGTGATCTTCGATCTCAGCCAATCGATGAGCAACGAATGGTTTAAAAGCGCGAGGATCTGACTTAATCCACGCTAACACTGTACGTGAGTCTGTCCAAAATACTCTCTCGGATATCTCGTACTTGCTCTCTTCACTAACTGATGCAGCCAGTCTGCTGCCCATAAGAGCTGCTTGCAATTCAAACCTTGGAATCGAAATTGGTTTCAGCGGCGCTACTCTTGCCTTTGCAGCGATCAGCGTAATCCGCCTCTCTCCTAGCTCGTCCGTGGTGACGTAATACACCGCGGCAGCGTATGCTTTTTCACTAACATCCGTGAAAGTGTGCAACTCTCCCTTGCCGACGCCTTCAGTAACGGGTCTAGGTACTTCTAAATGACCTAATTTCTTCACTTCCGATATCCATTTACAAAATAACACGTGTAATTCGTGTGAAACTTCTTCATCCCAAGAGATGTCTGTCCTCCATACTTGTTGGATCAGCGACTTCCCTTGAATCGTTATGGGTGATGCGAGTCCTAAAGGATCGAAGACTGACATCACAGCGCTAGTTATCTCCCTCTTCGTAGGCGGTCGTAAACCTTCCATCACCTCTTCTGGTGTGTTACGAAGACTTATGGAGAAACTTATTATATCCCGTTTGATATTCCAAATCAAACCTAAAGTGCGCTCTGTGTGCTCTTTATCTCCCAGCGAAGCACTGTCGCTCTTATATTTATTTTCCATTTTACTTAAAACTTCGGGTCGGTTGCTAGCCCATCCCCTCAGTTGGAAAGAAGCATGTTTATGTAATTCACACATATTGTTTACTATCCTTTCGGCCGTCGTCACGTCGGGAAATGCCTGTAGATAGTCATCCATATAAAAGTTGCTTTCCGTAGCGGAAGCTGCTTCTGGATAGATATGTGCGTTATCCTGCGCATTTCTATTCTTCACATACATAGCGATGCATGGTGATGATGCCGCTCCAAATAGGAGTGACGTCATTCTATACTCTTCCGGTGGCGCATCACGATTGTGCCGCCATAAGAATCGAAGGCTATCCCTGTCTTCTTCCCGGATTTTCACTTGCAGGAACATTTCTTTAATGTCTGCCATCACTGCCACGCTTCCTTCTCTGAATCGTAGCAGAACGCCAAATAACGACTTCAATAAGTCCGGTCCGGTTAACAATGCATCATTCAGACAACGTCCGCCCGTCCTTTCGGCGGCGTCGAAAACTATTCTTATTTTCTTTTTTTGTGGATGATTCACCGCGAAGTGAGGGAAGATACCACGTGCGTGGGGTAATGGAAATATGGTTCGCTTTCTCTGCGTAACCGTTAACGATGAGATTTTCTATTTGCTTCTCATATTCCTTTTTCAACTCGCTATTTTTATCGAGCTTCTTTTCGATATTAAACAGGCGACTTTCAACCTGCGCTCTATTCGATGGCATGCACTCATTATATGTGCGCCATAACAAAGCAGTCTCGTACCTATTATTAGGTATATGACGTACCGTTTTGCTCAAAATATTTAAAGCTCGTTCTTCTGGGTCGTTCGCGGGCTTTCGCGCAGACACTCCCAGAGATTCCAAACTAAAATAATCTTTGATCAGTTTATCCATGTCCTCCTCCTTCTTGGTGAAAATGTGGTTAACAATCTTGATTGGTTTGGTGCCACCCGATATGTGACCATGTAAAACCCATCCAAGTTTGGTGAGCGATGCTACAGGTAGGTTCTTACCTCCTGAAATTAATTCACGAGTAACTATGAGATGCCAATTGTCCTGGCCAATTAATATGGTAGGTCTGGACCTCTCATACATCAACTCGTCCTTAATCGGTGTCAAATGAGAACACCGTTGCAATAATTCTCGGCTTACTGACTGCGGAGAAAGGTTAATAATTGTTTGTACACTTATCTCCTCTAAGTCATTCGAGTTAATGCCTTTTATCTTAACATTTAAGCGATACGAACTGTCGTCGTTAATTTGCTTACCTCCACGGCTTCAATACGTAATTCTTCTTTACGTCCGCGAGGCGCTAACTTCTGAGCCATCCACTCCTCTATGAGTGTCATGGTTGATCCCTCATCCAGAAGAGCTGTTGTCTTGACATTTCCTCTAGGTCCATACAACTCGACCGGTATAATCTTTAAGTATGCACATGCCAGTGCATTCACTGTATCAACGGTTGTAATCTGAGCCTCTTTACCCCCCCTCGTCCCCTTGCGGCGAGGTATTTTCATTGGGGTATCGGTGTAGCATCCGATGATGTGACATTCTACATCCCTCTACACCACATTTTTTCGCTTTGCACTCTAACCTCCTATGGTTAGGTGACAAACATTGGAAACATACTTTCGCTTTTTTGACCGCGTCCCATTTCTCACGAATATTCATGTCCTTAAACTTGTAACAACTCACTATAGAGTGCTCCTTGTTGCATATAACACACTTATGTGTTACCCGACTTACAGGCTTGTCCTGGGTTGTCATAACCACTTGTCGGTTGTGCCCTTTATTATTTCGGCGTTCTAGACACTCGCTCGTATTACTTCGGCGCACATAGCGCTCGCTCTTGGCACGGCTGCGTACACATCCCTTTGCAGTGTGTACAGTTTGCTTCCTGAATTCAGGACGCTTCCGTTTTTCAGGCGCATTTTCATTGCTTAAGGACGTTCCAAATTGTTCACTCAATAAATTTAAAAACTTGGCCATCTTCTGTAACTTCGATATTCAAACCATTTAAATTTAATCATAGTTCCGAGTTTCTCCACTATGCGGCTCACTAACTCCGGTGAGTATAAATACTGTGGTTGATTCAACGCTTGTATTGTGGCAACCACGTTCGTAATACGACTTGCAAAAGATCCTATATTCCGGCAATCTTCTGCCAATCTTGGCATACGCTTTACATTCTCGATTTCGGCTAGAATGAGCATCTCAACCCTACCGAATCTTCTCTCGAGAGCGTTCATTATTTCTTCAGGTTCACACAAAGTAAACAACAATGACTTAACCGCCTCCTTAGCGGTGCCCTTTAATGCCCTCCTAAGGCGTGCGACATTCTGCACCTTTGAAAATTGGCTTCTCGTGTCTTCAAACACCGTTTTGAAAATTATCCATTCACCCGGGTCTCCATCGAACACCGGTAATTCATGGAGGAAATGAAGCTGGGAAGACTTATCTTTTCCCGCTATCTTTATTGCACTCACAATCGCTTCGGTCAATTCTGACACCTCACTCGCGTGTGTTTTCTGTGCATTTCCTTGGTTGCGCTCGATCTCCGCCCCTTTGCGGCGTGATCCTTTACACGCTTCCTTATCAGTAATATCGGGTTGCGTCACACTAACCGGCGCGCTCATTATTTATTTATTTATTTTATTTTTATTTTATTTTATTTGGAACACCAACAGCATATAAACGTTACATGAATACAAATTGGTCATTTCGACAAAGCCATTTACAGGTATTCGCATATGGTTATTTAAATGTAAAGAGGCCATGACAACAGTAACAATAAACAAGTAAATCCCCGAAGTTGAGGAGTGTTTTTAAAATTTGAGAGTATTTAAGAATTTGTTGCACCCACGGCGCGGGGGCCAAAGAACTCCAACGCAAACAATCTACTTACATTATGAGGCTTGGTACGGAATAGTTCTAATTCGCCGTTATTTATTGACAATTTGTTAAAAAAGTTACTCGCACGAATAATAAATGAATTGCGGCGGTAGTTAGTATTGACTCTAGGAATAGCCAGTGACTGAGTACGTCTAGTTGGTAATCTACGCGGAACCCAGATGCTTACCTTTTCCAGCAAAGCAGGGCAATCAATGATGCCTCCGACAATTTTTAATAGATACGTAATATCGAAGAGTTGCCGTCTTTTTTCTAAAGGTAATAAGTGGTATCTATTGCATCTCGTTTCATAACCATGGTCCAATTGCTTACACTTGTATTGTAGATATCTCAAGAACCTTTTTTGTATGGACTCAATACGGGAAGTATACACGTTATATTGTGGATTCCAGACCACAGAGGCATACTCAAGGATACTGCGCACATAAGCACAATAAAGTACATTAATCGGTTTAATAGATTTAAATTCATATGTAGACCTTATAATGAAACCAAGAGACTTGGAGGCCTTTTTCACTACGTAATCAATGTGCTTATCAAATAAGAGTTTAGAATCTTGAATGAGACCCAGGTCTTTCATAGATGTAACTTTGTTAAGTGACTTATTATTGATTTTATATTGATAATTTATAGGGTTAAATTTACGAGAAAAGGTCATAGCAAAACACTTGGAAACATTCAAATCAAGCTTATTTTGAGTACAGTATTGCACAAAATTATTCAGATCGGACTGAAGGCGATCACAGTCACCAGAGCTGTTAGTGGCCATAAAGATCTTAGTGTCGTCTGCGTATAATAAGACTCTGGCATGTTTGAAACATAACGCAATGTCGTTTATGAATATAACAAAAAGCAAAGGCCCTAATAAAGAGCCTTGAGGTACGCCAGAAGGAATTGTTATCCACGCAGAAGTAAAACCATTTAATGCAACCGCCTGGGATCTATTACTGATGTAAGAAGAAAACCATCTAAATAAATTATCATGTATACCGGCTTTGTACAATTTCTCAAGGAGCAGTAAGTGATCTATACGATCAAAAGCTTTACTAAAATCAGTAAAAATACAATCGACCTGTAGCCCTGAATCCATTTGTGAAGAGGTGTATTCATTAAAAACTAAAAGGTTTGATACAGTCGACCTCTGCCTTAAAAAGCCATGTTGTTCAGGAGTAAAAGAAGACTGCAGTGTAGCATATATCTGTCGGTAGACAACTTTCTCAAATATTTTGGCAAATATACACAACTTAGATATAGGCCTATAATTTTTTACATTAGAACGGTCACCGCTTTTATAGACGGGCGTTACAAATGCTGATTTCCAGGTCATTGGCACTATACCTTCTTTTAAAGAACGCTTGAAAATCATACATAGAGGCGTAACCAAGCTATCTACGCACTGCCTTATAAAAAAAGGTGTTATACTATCAGGCCCAGCGCCTTTATTCATGTTAGTAGTTTTCAGCAATATTTCAACCTCCTTTGGATTTATATTTATGTCACCAATACTAAAATTATCTTGGCACTGATTATCAAGATTAGGTGTACGGCTATTAGCTTCGGGAACGAGAAAAGTTGATTGAAAGTATTCTGAAAATAAATTACACACCGATTGTCCAGTATCACCAGACTGGTCCTCGTATGTCATAACAGATGGTAGTGCCTGGGAGGGCCCTTTCAGCGACTTTGTGTAAGACCAAAAAAGACGTGGGTTATTTACTACCGAGTTTTCTACTTTACTTATGTATGACTGATAACACTCACTTTCTAATTTTATGGCTCTTTCTCTCAGAAATGAGTATGTTTCGTAATCGTACCGGTTACCATATTTTTTATATTTTTTAAAATATTTGAATTTTTCTTTTAAAACCTTTTTTAAGGCGGCGTTGTACCAAATAGGAAATGAGCTACTACAGATAATTTTGTGAGGTATAAATTCGTCATGAAGATCGGTCAGAATACAATAAAAATTATGAACACTGTCGTCAATAGAACCGCTCGATAACAAGACATTCCAATCTGTTTTCGACAAGTTGGAATTAATTTCTACATAATTTCCTTCTTTGTAATTGAAAACGGTTCTCTTATTGACAGTCAGAAAACTAGGTATGTCTAAATTTAATTCGATGCAAATTGATCTATGGTGTAAATCCTCCGAGACAAGGGGGGTGGTCACTAGGTAGTACATTTACATGGTTATTGCAAAAGACAAGATCCAGTAGCCTATCGTTGCTATTTCGTATGTTATTGTATTGGTTGAGATTACATTCATTAATTATGTCCAAAAAATTTACCTGACTTTCGTTTAAAACTCCTATTGGCCCTAATTGACCGCTTTCCATTAAGACCCAGCTGATATTTGGCATATTAAAATCTCCCAAGACCATAAACAGGTCGTTGGGTGCAGAGTGAAAGTTATCCCCAAGCTTACTCGCAAAGTTATCGAGTTGTGTATTCATTGAATAGCCGCCTCCCTCCTTACATAAATAAATAGTGCAAATGTGTAATGCGAGAAGGCCGGCTTTGGTGCGGAGTGTCACGGAGACCCAAATATCTTCGGCGGAGGAGTACCAAGCCGGGCGACCGGTGGCGGCGAGCTCGCGGCGCACGGCCACCAGCACGCCGCCGCCGTACCGCTGCCCGGTAAAGCGGTAGTCGCGGTCACGCCGCCACACTATATACCGTTCATCAAAAAGTTCACTATCACTAATGCCATCTAATAGCCAAGTCTCCGTTATTGATATGATATCAAAGCTGCTTAAGGCCACATTTCTCTTAAATAAGCTTGTTTTAGTGCGTAGTCCCCGAGCATTTTGATAAAAAATATTAATAGCGAATTTTAGAGTACACAATCGTTACATTATATATAAAATTGGTTCTGATTTTGGTCTGGAATTCACAACAATCACCACTGCAAAGCGACATTGTTTTGCGAAAGCGAGTTGCAAGTAGAGCAATCAAAAAAACGACGGCAAAAGCAAAGTTAAATAAGCGAGAACGGTAGTATCTCGTAGATATCGACAACACGCAAACATTGAGTAACATTTTAAAAGCAAAATATGAGGTAAAAATAATATGTTCCACCAGTACATGCGGGGTGCAGAGAAATTCTACCTCTAAGTACATACAGTTACGATAGCTATTAACAGAAGTGCCATCACTAATGACCGCCGCGTACAGGTAGTGAGTAATAGCGATAAGCAATACAAAAGAGTCAGGGCTTCCCGCGTCCCGGGCGCAACAATCACAATATTTACGCGAGTTGAAATAGTATAATCTTGAGCAATATGTCGTACAAGCATTTAGTAAATTGAAATATACACACTTTATGAATTTTATGAAAATTTTAGAAGATCTTTTTCTGATTTTATGCGGAACGTCGGTGATGTGTCGGATTTTCGGGCCAGAATCTTGCAATGTTTTATCCACACATATTTGAAGTTTTTTGTTTTCGCCAGATCCTTCGCCTTCTTAAGAAGAGCTTTATTAAATAGCGTGAGATGGTCGTTGACGTAAACATGGCCTTCATCGGCGTATCCCAGTTGAGAAACTTTGAGTTCCTTATGTTTACGCGCAGCTGCTACAAACTCTTCCTTGCAGTAACGATTGTTGAGCGCCATGATTATGGACTTTTGAGACTCTGCTTTGAGGCTGGGAACTCGGGCAATATAATTGATGTCTTCTTTACGTATAGAGCACTGGATAACTTTACTGATATTATCCACAATATCGTATAAGTTCTCGGACTTTTTCACTGGAATCCCTTTTATTTCCACATTATTGGCCCGCGCCCATTGTTCCTTATCCTGTAGATCTTCTTTGAACTTTTTAAGGTCAGCTCCCAAAATGTGGATCAAATTGGTGTGTTCCTCAACTTGCGAAATTCTGGATTCCAGGGACTTCACCGTCACCGACAACTGGCCTGCAGTTTGGTGAGCAAATTCAACTGAGCTCTTAAGATTCGATATTTCAAGCTTAATGGTCTTTACATCTTCAATAAGTGACGCCAAGGGCACAAGTTGCTGCGTAATATTCACTAGGGTAGCCTGCATTTCTTCCAATCGCACTGCTATCCCAGGATTATTATAAGATGTTGATGCAGGAGACTGGGCATTTTTGCAGTCAATACAGCGCCAGGTGGATCTTCTTTCCCCAAGTTTACGAAAATTGGTCTCTGTAATACCAGCACAGGCGAAGTCAAACTGCCGTTTACATAAATTACATAAAGGTCCATCAGACACTTTATTCCCACAACGGAAGAAGTTCATACCTCAATTAAAGTGCTTGATGTTAATAAAGGTGCTGGAGTTGATAACATTAATGCCTATTTCTTGAGACAGACTGCTGATACTATTGATGAACCTATATGCTATTTATTTAATAAATGTTTACGTGATGGTGTCTTTCCTAAGATCTGGAAATCAGCCAGAATCGTCCCTGTATATAAAGGAGGATCCAAGAAAGACGTAGAAAATTATAGGCCTATTTCTATTTTGCCTACCCTGTCGAAGCTTTGCGAAAGATTAGTACATAAAGCTATTTACCCATGTCTCCATAGTTCCATTGTACAGCAACAACATGGATTCGTTGAGCGTCGTTCCACGATTACTAATCTACTTATTTATACAACGGATCTCTTTGAAGGACTAGATACAAATAAACAGATTGACAGCGTGTACACTGATTTTCGCAAAGCTTTTGACAGGGTGGATCATAAAATCCTCCTTCAAAAGATAGCCTTTAATGGTATACGAGGAAACCTTTGGAGATGGTTTAAATCTTACATATCGAATAGAACTCAAAAGGTCGTTATTAAGGGATTCGAATCTCCATATGTAAATATAAGCTCAGGTGTACCACAGGGTTCCATTCTTGGCCCTCTACTATTCGTATTATTCATTAACGATATTAATAAATGTTTTGATCACTGTAAGTTTCTTTTATACGCAGATGATTTAAAGATTTACAAGATTATTAACACTTTAGACGATCATGTTAAACTCCAAAATGACCTGAATCAACTCTCTTTATACTGCAGTGAAAATAAACTTGAACTGAGCATTAATAAATGCAAATCCATAACTTTCACAAGAAAGAGGAATTTTAGTAATTACTATTATTCACTTTGTGGAATAACCTTAACAAAAGAAAACACTATTAAAGATCTTGGAATCACACTTGATAGTAAACTACATTTCGATGTACATATAGAGAACATTATTAATAATGCATTTAGAATGTATGGGTTCGTCATTAGGTCAGGTGTTATGTTTAAACAAACTTCTACATTTTTATATTTATTTAAATCATTGATACGTTGTCAGCTAGAATACGCTGTATCAATATGGAATCCACTTTATGAAAAATACAATTATATGCTTGAAAGGATACAAAAGAAATATCTTCGATACATACATTTTAAATGCCACCGCAAACGATTGTCGTATAATTTGTTACTAAAAACATACAATTTAATCGATCTTAAATCTAGACGCACACAACTTGAAGTAATGTTATTACATGATCTTACTCATAATAGATATGACTCTATAGAAATATCAAACAAACTTTGTTATAGCGTACCTCCTCGATCATTAATGAGGTCTACACGTCCGCATAGATTGTTTGCAACCTTATCCTGCCGAACGAATGCGGGCATTCGTTCTCCACTTCACCGTATGGCCAAAACATACAATAATATTTTCAATGATATCGATATTATTGCATTACGACATTCATCTTTCAAGAAATTAGTCATTGATAGGCTTGGCTTAGTAACACATAAAAAATGATTTTATTTTCTTCCTGTATATCGCAAGCTTGGTTGTAGATTCATGTACCTGCCAAACACGTCTCCGAACCCAAGGTTGCAGCTGCTGTAGGGCAGCCAGGCTTGTGATGCCTTGTCTATTTGGCACTGTCTAGACATCCAGCTCTGATTGTTCACATAACTCATCGAAATCACATGCAATAACACATACACACCTACCTCCACTCTTAAACACACAAACACACGCACACACACACGCATGCACACACACACACACACACACACACACACACACACACACACACACATGTATTAATAATGTTTATTAGTTACTTCATGATTTCTTAACTAGTTAACTAACACTTGTTATAATGTAAGATGAGCTCCACTTTAACACTAGATTATATGTATAATGAGACCAGCGCTGTTGGATTCATAATGATAATTACGTTTCTTTGTTTTGAATATTTTATATATATTTAATTGTGAATCTGTTTGTGGTCCTTTAAATAAATGAAAAAAAAAAAAAAAAACAACGTGTACAAGAGAACATTTCCGCTTTAGATTATTAAACTCAGTAAAGCGGCCCTAGAGTTGACTGTCACTGGCGTAGGATTTACTGGTAAACAATCGAGCGCGTGCACTTTTACCGCGTTCCGACGAGCGCGTATACCCTTTACCGCGTTCTGACGATGACTGATTATGGTCTGCTGAACCCAACTCCTTACGAAAGGTTCCACCTGAGTATTCCGCTCTTCTTCATCCTCACTCGAGTCGATCTCCTCTTCTAGGTTGAGTCGTGCCAACTCCAATTGAGACTTGGCTAAGGCAGCCAAGGAGCCTGTGCTCGTTCGAGCTCTGAGCGTTCGAATTTAATCCGCGCCTCTAATTCGGCTTTCAGCCTCGCCGATCGCGATGACCTACTACCTCTCTGTGACCCTTTGTCACTAGTGTGCCCGATTACTGTCCTTGACGATGCCGCTTCTTCGGTCCTTTGACCTACTTTTTCGACCACCGTTTCACTCCTGGATATAACGGATTGTTGTGCGGTGCTGGCCTGCGTACCACTGGTGTCCGTCCTGTTGCTTGTCGTTGCCATGGACGTCCCTGAGTCCCACGTGCATGTGGACGTGTCGGTGGTGGCTCCACTTGAAGGAGTTGCCCCATTCGACGCAGTAGCTGTGGTCGCTCCAGATGATTCCGTTTCTTTATCTTTTCTTGAGAGCCCTGTCCTTGTCCTGCTCCCTTCGCTCCTCCCTGTCTGGTCTTGTGCCTTCTTCATCTTGCAGGAAGGTGATTGTTGGCCTACGGTCCCTAACTGTCCCTACGGTCCCTACAACCCCTTACCTACAACCCTTCTACACCCCAACCTAACCCCACTACCCCTCCCCCCTTTATCTCCCAACCCTACAACCCTACTACCACCATAACAGCCCTATCAGCCCTATCAATCCTGAACGGGGCCTACCGAGGTGAGCCGTCCAGGGATGGAGTCGTGCAGGAATGGAATGGAGGAAAGGTTTAGGAACTGTCCCGCCAAGGAATATGACGAAACAGTCGAGCGGTAGTGCAAGCGCAGTCTCGCTCGAGAGAACTGCTCCACCCGAAGGTGTTGTACCAGAGCCCGACCGTTTGGCACCGTTAGGTGGTCGGGATGTATGCTGTGCTCGCCGCCCAGTCGCCGGTGACGCCTCGTCCAAGGCACCCTCCTCCGGCCGCGATGCAGTCAGGTGCCCACGAGCACCCTCGCCTGGCAGCAGCAGCGGTGGATTCTTCTTCTTCTTGCACCCTCTGATGACCCGACAGGAAATGCCGAACACGGTCGTCCGACTGGAAATGCCGAGCACGCTCGCCCGACAGGAAAAATGCCAAGCCCTGCTTGGCCACGATGAGCGCCTTCACAAGGCACTTGTGCCTGGCTGCGATACGTGCCCCATGCGAGCACACGCCCCAAGTCGCAATCCCGGTTTTCTTTCTTCCGGTAGTTCCAGGTCCAGTCCTTCTGCGCTGACGACCTGGTCTTCTGGCCATTGGTCCTATTGCTTCAGCTCAAACCTCCGGCTTCCTTCGGTTGCTGATTTTCACTCGGCTCCGAAGGTCTTCTTTTTACACAACCAGCAGTCCACAGCTGGTTCCTTGATCCGGCTGCGAAGGACCAATTGAAAAGACACCAGCGGGCTTCGGTGGTCTTAATCCGGCTCCGAAGGTCCAATTGAAAAGGAACCAGAAACGGGTGGATTAAGAAACAGAAGGGAGGAATCGAGGCTTCTCTCGATCCGGCCTCCTATAACGCCTACGTTGGGTTCGGGAACAATGTATGTGATCTCCGCTGGCGGAGTCACACACAAGGGCGATAACCTCTTCCTTTTCAGAAAATAGGTTCAGGCGGGGATTACGGGTCTTCCGAAGTCGTCCCGGTCCCAGCGCCTTAATTCTTCGATGTGGACTGTATAATTTTGAGGGATGAATTTCTTGGGAATAAAACAGCAATTATCTTCAAACCGTTCCGTGAGAGAGTAATTACTTTTCCCTATCACTTCCCTACACTTTTTCTTTCTTCTTCTTATTGACTGCTGGTCTTGCACTTTTCCCTAAGTTTCTCCGAACTTCCCCGAACTTCTTCCCCGAACTTTTTCCCGAACTTTTTTCCCGAACGAATTGCAATAAAACTCATTTACTGAGCTACCCCAGAGCTATACGCGAAAGTGAGCCGCGCCATTCGCGCGCTTGCGCAACTCAATTACATGAATTTGTTCTATTACTCTCTCACGTTTTACTTAATTACTTTATTTGCATAAGTCATACATCAACATAATTTACCTGTATAGATAGCACAAAACAATATGTACACTACGATATACATTACATTTTCATATCACAAAAAACCTATTATTTATTTAACAAAATATGCCTATTTTACTCACAAGTTCAAAGTCGAAATTTCTTAAATATTTAACATAGAAAGTTAAAACAATGTTTTCCACTTGAAATTATACATAAGTTAACCAATACAACAGTTTAATTTACATTTTCTCTATTCATTTCACTATTAAAACACTTTTAAATTTCTTATACAAAACTATCATTATTTCACTTATACACAGGAATTTTCACATAAAAATAACACAGAATTCACCTCTTTTGCACGTACAATCAATCTGAAATGTTTCACAAGTCATTTTTACATAAATTGCTGAAATTACAAATATTTAAATTTTTACATATTTGGCCTCCTAAGGGCGTGGCTTAGCGCGTCCGTGAACTCACACTATTTGAACAACTAACTTTGCACGGCTCTCGACTATCAGAAAAAATGAAAAGTCTAATATACACCAATATCGACAGTATTAGGTGAATAAATGCTTCTACACAATTTTCAAACTGTAGGAAACTATTTCTAATCAGATTCTTATCAGTTATCATGTTTCTTATCAGATAACAATATAAGTGAATGTTCTCATAAATCAATCATAGCAAATAGGCATTTATTTTCATACAAAACATATCAAACTCATATAAGGCAATACTTATGCAATTAATTTCCGTTAATTCTATTTATGCACAGAGTGATCATCTCGACCGGGGAACAAATCCGATCTCTAACTTCACTTTAATATTCCTTTGAATTTATTAAGAGATATTACTTAAGAAAACAATAAACTATCCGGCCTGGGAGTCGAACCCAAGACCTTCATATCATTAATTCGACATTCTTTAAAATTTAGCTAAGCATTTTCTTATTAGAACATTGCTATTGGACAATTTGCCTTTTAGAAGCTATTCGTCATCGGTTGACTTAATAAACTGAAATATTCTTATAGGCGCGTCGCCAACAATAGGTATGTACTCATGTTGCTGCGAATAGATTTTAAAAATATTTGCCGTGAAGCACCGACGCTCCGGGAAGTCTGCAGTCTGTGAACATGTTCAAGATCGTCCCCACCATTACATCACGTTTGTTAACCCACAAACCCTCGCGAAAGAACATCGATTCCTACCAATAATAAATCGTGAGACTCTTGAAATTAAAAAAAATTCGAATTTCAATAGAGAAGAAATCAAAAAATCACAAAGAATCAGTCTGCTTCCTAGATTCAAGGTACTGTAAGCTCGTTCGGCGTAGATCGGACAAAACATTAATATTAAAAAACTGAAGGTAGCTGGGCAAACTATGACATTGGGACGTCAAACATCTCAGTCCCCCGAATCGCACCAAACGTCGTGAGTTAAAAATAATTTAATTAAACGCGATAAAAATTCGTGTAAATAGTTTTATTCAAATGTTTCTGTTTCATAATTTTACAATCGTGTCCATTTATTGGGTTTTTGGAAGAAGTTGCTATCACCAATAACAACGCCCATTCCATACTTTTTTGTACAAATGCTCCTTGTATGTTTTGTACTGTGTGTAATAGGGATATTAAATAAATTAATTAAATAATTTGGCGTAGCAGCTGCAGTCAAAATTTCATATTGTACCTTGCTATTGATGGTTCCCGAAATACTATAAACGTTAATTATACACGTTAATTACTAGCCTTTTCGGAGCTTGTAGAGTAATTTACTTACCTTTAGATTCCAATAAGCAAGTTTGAGTACACGTGTGCATGTTTAGTAATCACGAGTTTGGGGTTTCCAGGTTCGAATCGTATTCATTTATTTTACTATTGCCTTACAAATTGTGTTATATATTTTACCATAGTGAATTATGTTTTTTTCTGACCTCAAACAACATAATTGTGTGAATTGAATTAAATTAATAAATATGTATTATGGGCAATTTGCTTAATTATTTTATATAATAGTTTATTTTTCTGTCATACTTGTTGTCATATTTTGTTTTGCTGTGCACACACTTTATTGGATTATAGGCTAGTTATAATATTTTTGTTACTGTAAATGTGTTTTGTATTGTCTTAAATCTGTTTGTGTGCCTTATTAATAAAATAAAAGATAATGGTTGAGTCCCAAACTAGAACCCATAACAGATGATGCAGCCCATAAACATGTACATCTATGAATCAAGCTTAATCGAGAATAGATGTCAAAAGCGTTGTCACCCCTTAGGACTAATATGGAATGGATCGTTTACAGTAAAAAAGGGTCTGCGGTTCTCTACACTCACCACACGGATACAGCAAAATTAAACTAGTATTCTGTGAGATCGTGGTCCTTCCCCGGTCGAGCCGACCCACTGACGTAGCATAGCTTTTGACATAGAAAATTGATTTGTAAAATAATAAAACCGACTTCTATATTAAAAATAATAAAATAATTAGCTTTTAAAGTCAGTGGTCAGAGACAGTGTATAAAAAAATTAAAAGTCCCGACTACAAAAGTTATTGTGTGAAAAAAATTCGGCTCCGTGGCGCATGTGGCCATGATGCAGTTATATTAGTAGTATAGTTGTAGCACGAATGTGTCGGCTCGACTGGAGAAGGACCACGCTCTCACAGAATATCAGCGTAAAATAGCTGCTTTTGTTTCGTATGGTGACTGTTGAGATCCGGATACACTTTTTTACTGGAAACGACGCAATCCATCTTAGTTCTCAGGGGTGACAACCGACCTGCGTTTTGATTCTTAATCGATCTAAAAAAAAAATCTAATCTCACAGAATATCAGCGTAAAATAGCTGCTTTTGTTTCGTATGGTGACTGTTGAGATCCGGATACCCCTTTTTTACTGGAAACGACGCAATCCATCTTAGTTCTCAGGGGTGACAACCGACCTGCGTTTTGATTCTTAATCGAGGATAAATGTAGATGTCTATGGGTCACAGCATCCACTTACCATCAGGTGTACTGTGCGCACGTTTGTCACCCTTATTCTATTAAAAAAAAAACTGTACGGCACTGAACAATGTGTTGTGACCACTAATAATCATCATTAACATCATCATCAACATTACAGGCTATTAAAAATCTACTGCTCAACAGAGGGCTCCTCTACAGATTGCTCTATGGTGGGAATATTTGCAAGAATATTTCATATTAACAGGAAGAGTCTACTATCCATGTAGTGTTGCGGTTTCTGCCTATCGCCTCTTGCGACACCTACGGGATGATACGGGCTTATGTTTTCTGTTACGGAACGTGGAAGTTTAATGTGTTTGATTAAAAATTCTTTAAACTTACAGAAGTATAATGAATCTGTTAATTAATAAATCTTTGCGAAATTTAATTTCTTCAAGAGGGCGGAAAGGGTGAAAAGCTGGCGGGGGAGACTCTGGCGGCGAGTATTGTTTGCTTTTAATTTGTGCAACTCATTTCCTATTCATTAATCTTCCTCTTGACTTGTTGAATATTTCTGATAATTTAAGTTGCCATATTTGAACACAATAACCTTTGTATTTTTTTCTTCTAAAATGTCAGTTTTTCGGAAGTATTTTCATTTTTTTATTTTTTTTATTGCAGGTTGGCAAAAGAACATACAAACCATAACGGTTTCTAATATTTTTTTTTATTAAGTGCGAGCAGCTATGCAGGTCTAGGGAAAGAGAACAGTATCACTGCAACCTATAAGATCTATTGTGATCGCTCCTATGGCTATAGTTCACGGCTAATCCCTATGTCTTCAATGAATAGAAGGAGTTGCTTAGTCGTGAGCAATTTCACTTCTTCTGGGCGGAGTACATAGTTTCTCAGATGAGTGTTACTTTTGCGCATTAAGGGTCTGCAATCAATTAGGATGTGTAGAGGCGTTTCTTTCGTTATAGAACAGAACCTACACATCCTTGAGTTGCTTAGTCCCAGGATGGACATGTGCTTTTTAAGACAACAGTGTCCAGTTAGGGCTCTTGCCAGAATGCGCAATTTATTTTTACTTAATCCCAGGGCTTCTGAAGCGAATTTACGATCAAAAGCCCGGTTAAAGATTTTAGAATGTTTTAAGCCTGGTGTGTCAGACCAGATCTTAAGTGATTTATTGTGATAAAGAGTTTCAAGTGTCAATCGGGCTAGGCTTCTTGAGATTCCACAAAATGGCTCAGGTCCAATTTGTGTGCACTTTGAGCCCTCCAGTGCAAGTTTGTTGGCAAATTCGTTGCCTACAATACCCTCGTGACCCGAAACTCATCTTAAAACGACCCTATTTTTACGTCTCAGGGCGTTTAAACGGTTCTTGCAGTCTCCAACTAGCTTCGAGTTCACTAAGTTTGACTTCAGTGCTAGCAGTGCTGCTTGACTATCAGAGTTTATGTAAATTATATGGTTGACGTAGTGTTTTTGCAGATTGATTTCCGCACACCGAAGTATGGCGAAAATTTCTGCCTGGAAGATAGAGGTGTATCTACCCAAATTCATGCTAAGTTTGAATTTGGGGCGTTAATTATTAGTATTTTATATTAGTATCTCAGACCCATCGGTATACCATATGATGCTACCGACCTCACAGATAACCTGGCCATTCAGCCAGTCTTCTCTGGAGAGTAATTCCACTATATACTTTTTATCAAAAGTGTGTAGTGGACGCATGATATCTGAGATTCCTTAATTGAGTCGAGCATGGATCTCAATCTGTAGGAGAGCAAGCTCAGACCGCCCTGGGCGGTAGTCAAGGAGCGAGGGCAGATCAAGGGGCGTTAGGCATAGAAGTGCATTAAGAGCCGCTCCAGGCGATGATCGCATAGCTCCAGTTGTTAAGCAGGCAGTCCTTGGTAGACTATATATAGTCTGTCCGCACGTTGGCCTTGTTATATCATGAGGTGAGAATCGGCCTCACTATGCTGCTGTACAGCCATAGGACCATACTGGGACGTAAGCCCCAGTTGTTCCCGACCAAACGACTGCACGTAGGTACCTAAAGCAATTTTTGCCTTATGGCATACGTTGCTAGGGTGAGAGTTCCACGTTAGTTTTTGGTTGATTGTTACGCCCAAGTACTTAACTTCCTTGAAAATGGTACTTCTTTACCATTAAGTTTTGGTTGGACTAACTTGTCCAACCGTCTCTTTTTGGTAAAGGGTATTATAACAGTTTTATCAGCAATAACTGACAAACTGTTATCCCCACACCAGTTATTTATGGTGTTTAGGGCTCTTTGTATTATTGACGATAAAGTACTTTGGCAAAAGGCCCTCGCAATGATCACAAGGTCATCAGCATAACCCAGTGTGTCAATGCGTAGGTCTGCCATTTTGTACAATAGTTTTCTAATATTAGATCTTTATAAGTTAACAATTTTTTTTTATATTTTTTATTTCAATTAAACAAAATGATCGCCTATGCAATCGAATCGTGTCTGCCAACGCAGTTTTTACTGATGAAACAGAGTTTACTGATGCCCTTCTTGGACGGGAGGCAACAAATTCTTCAAAGGCATTTTGTACTGCCTCTGGGATAGTAGAATATTTTCCCCACAAAAAAGTTATTCAAATTCTGGAAAAAGTAGAAGTCTGGGGGCGCAATTTCTGGTAAATACGGTGGATGACGGAGAGCTTCCAACCCTAACTCTTGTAACTTGAAGACCGTCTGTTGTGCAGTATGAGGTCGCGTTATCGTGTAGGAGCAGCAGCGACGAGTGGTTGACCAAAGCTTGTTGGAGATGTGCGAGCTTCTCCATCATTGTGTTCAGTTTTTCACAGTACACATCTGCAGTAATGCTCATCCCGTTTAGTAGGAAGCTGTGATGATTCACACTGGCGCTAGACAACCAAACAGTGACCCTCACTTTGCTAGGGGTGAGTTTTCAATTTGGGCATCGTTTTTATGCTGAACCAGGATCCAACCAACTTGCTGAGCGCTTGCTATTGTCTACGGAATATGAAATACGCAGACCGGCTACGACTACGGCACGCATTTTGCATTGCTGTCGTCAACCCTATGGGACGGTTAAGCCAAACCCTATAATACGGATCAATACGAACCGATGATGAATAAAGAACTTCACCGTTGCTCGCCGAACTTAACCAATTCATTTTAATTAAAAGCAATCTAATGCACGTAGTGAGCTTTAATTGAAATTTACGAAAATTAACTGCACAGAATGGAGGAATCAATACGATATATAGTATAGAAAATAATATTTTTAATCAATATAGGCATGTTACATGTAATTCTCACTAAACTGTGTTGCATGTACGTGTATGAAATTGGAACGTTTGTAAAGAAGTATCCACATTTATTTCAAAGATGTATTGATAATTATACAGATAAAACATTTCTGCATAGAGATGTAACAAGACTAAATTTACGAAAATGTAATACTGTCTTTTACCAGAAGAATTGTCCCAATGATACTATGTGTATTAAAGTATATAATAAAATCCCCAGTGATATTCGAAAATTGCCATTTAACTTTTTTCAATAAACATTGAAGCAATAGCTTATTCAAAATTGTTTTTATTCCCTAGATGAATGTTATTGTTATAGACCAAAGTGATATTTCATATAATCTTGAGTTGACGTGATAACTGTTGACATGTACACCTTAACTTGACGATATTTTTATTTTTTTATTTTTATTTCATTTTGGCATTAAAACTGGATCGAATTTTTATTATTTCTTATTTATTCTTAACGTCTATGTATATGTATGTTATTTATCTTGTGATATTTTATTCTTAGGTTTATCACGAAATTGTAATTAACCATATATATTCATTGAACATTTATATAGCACTAGGCCGACAATTATAAAATTGTATATTTGCATGCCACTGGCGAAATATGATTGTGCCGTAACAAATTACTAATTCTGTAACTACCATATTTCTTGCATATAAATATTATTATTATTATTATTATTAAAAGTAGTTTTTTACTTTTATCACTAGTTTCGAAAAAAACCTCTATCCTGGAATGAACCAGCAAGAAACTCAGCGAAAAATCTTTTTTAAATTAAATTATACAATATTAAAGTAACTTTAGAAACGGCTATTCTATTTTTGTACAGTAAAGTAAAAGTAGTAAAGTTACAGCCTATATACGTCCCACTGCTGGGCTCAGGCCTCCCCTCATTTTTGACAGGGTTTTAGGGCAAGGAAGCGTCCGCCGCGCTACCCAAATGCGTGTTGACGAACTTCACATGTCTTCGAAATATTTTTTTTCTTATTCCTCAGACATGCAGGTTTCCTCACGATGTTTTCCTTCACCGCCTAGCACGTGGTAAATCAGCACTTAAAATTGCAATTAACAATTTCATTGGTGCCGGCGGGGATTGAACCCGGGTTACTCGCGTTCTGTTATATTTACAGCGAGCGTTAACCACTGAGCTACCACGGCTCTTTTTTGTACAGTTTTTGTTTAATTATATATTTAATCTTGCTAATAAAGAGAGCTTATATATTTTCTGAGACTTTATAAGTATCGAATTAGATTTGCTAACTTAAAGGATTACATTTGGATCACGATTTGTGCAGATGAACTTTGAACACGCCCCCTACCACGCCTTCTAGCCAGTTTTAGCAGCAATCGCCCAAGTAAGGACGTCTATACTAAAAATATCACAATCTTAAAGTCATATATGAACCGAAATTTTGTTTTAAAATCAATGTGAGACTACTGCTGAAGTTTATCCTATTTCATTAAAAAAAGAATCATCTAAATATGTTTACAATTGACAAGCATATCATGTAAACGCAAAAAAACGTTCACTCGAATTAATAAACTTCTCATAGTTAAGTCAGCTAAAAAAGGTATCGTGACATTAATTTTGATTACATAATATATAAATGTACAATACATGTAAATTATCCCCACTCTTCAGCTCTCTACAAGGGACACACGGATCGGAAAAATATCGATGATCAAAATAATTATCAATTACATTCAAAATTTTACCTCAATATATAAATCTGATTTATATATTGAGGTAAAATTATGTATATGAATCCCAGCCGAAGTGATAGAGAATATTCGGACATATACATACATATCCATACGACATTCATACTTTTTTGTATAGAATCGTTTGTCAACCTTACAAAAGAGCACATAGTCCACCTGATTGTAAGTAGTTTTTGTGGCCCATGGACATGCATTTGTCTACAATAAGGAGTAAAAATGAAGATGCATTGTCACACCTGAGAACTTGGAATGCCTCGTAACCTGTAAAAAGTGTCACTGCTTCTCTACACGCACCGTACGAAGCACAGCAACCTTAAGCTGCTGTTGAATGCTGATATTCTGTGCTAGCGTGGTCCTGCCTCGTTCGAGCCGACCCATTTGTGCTACAACCATTATATAGCTGTCGCGTGGTACTACATTTGCGCCACAACCATTATATAGCTGCCGCGTGGTATTACATTTCTTTTTAAATATTAGTGCTGTTTATGATCATAATTATTAGAAATGCAAACCCGTTATCTATATATCAAATATGGTTGTTTGATCAGGACTAGGTACTGTCGACAAACCTTAGTGGTTTCTATCAAGGTCGCTAGATGAAGAGACAACCTGGTAAGATATGCAGGAAGTCGTTGAACGTAGGTAGTTCAGGACGGTGCTTTGTGACATACCTTCACAACCCTACTGCTGAATATAGGGGGAGGCCTATGTTCAGCAGTAGGGTTGTGAAGGAATGTTTATATAGTGACACATTAATGAAAAATACTACTTATTACTTTTTATTGCAATTAAATTTCATTTCTTAGAGAAAAGCGCTCGTTGACAGTCTCATAGTACGCGAGCAACGCACGTTCGATGCTTGCCGGCAATGAAATTGTCAATTCCTTTTTCTTAATCTGAAGAACCAAAGTGGTTTAAAGACATGTAAAGCCGACGTGCACTGTAGCAGCACGGCGGACTAATTCCAAAAAAAGATTAAGAAACACAAAACTAACCGTGTAGTTGCAGTGTAAGAATATCCAC
>CAJQZP010000470.1:0-34698 GCA_907164705.1 Parnassius apollo
TTTTTAGACCATCTTAACTCTATAAATTCTAAAATTCAGTTCACAATGGAGTTAGAGGCAAACAATTCCTTAGCTTTTCTAGATGTGTTAGTAATTCGGAATCCGGAATTAGCGAGTCTAAGTTTACCTCGGACCAATTTACACACGCCTACATACACGCCGCCATAATATTCCCTTTTCAAGTCCCTAATAAGGACTAGTCATTTTGCTACAGTACTAGGAGCAGTCGGTCACCCGACCACTCCATACAATGCTTATGCATCAAGGAGACCTCCTATAATATTGATTTTGTATCATAGACCTTACTTTCATAAGTCATGCATATATAGGATTCGAACCCACGACCCTACTATTGTAATGCAAATTCATCATGGAGACCTTCTATAGTATTGCTTTTGCCTATAGACCATACTTTCATAAGTCAGTCATATATAGGATTCGAACCCACGACCCTACTATTTTAATTCATATTAATCATATAGACCTTCTATAGTATTGCTTTTGTATCATAGATCTTACTTTCATAAGTCATTAATATATAGGGTTCGAACCCACGACCCTACTATTGTAATGCGTATTAATCATAGAGACCTTCTATAGTATTGCTTTTGTATCATAGACCTTACTTTCATAAGTCATTAATATATAGGGTTCGAACACACGACCACACTATTGTAATGCATATTAATCATGGATACCTTCTATAGTATTGCTTTTGTAACATTGAATTTAATATCATAAGTCCCTAATATAGGACTAGTCATTGTGCTACAGTACTTCAGGCAGTCGGGCTCCCGACCACCCCATATATATGTACAACTGCAGGTATGTATCTGCGACAGTACCTCCATACAAGACATCTATACATGAACACCTTCCATAACTTAGGAAAATTTTCTTTTATACGTGAACTCCTTCCACAACTTAGGAAAATTTTCTTTTATACATGAACTTCTTCCAAGACTTACACAATTTTTAACAAATTAGATAATTATCTTATAAATGTTATTTATCTTTATTTTTATAACATTTTCGACTTGTATTTCTTTTATTTATCTTATTTTAAATATTTTTTTAAGTTTTTAATAAATTTATTTATTATGGAAGACAATATTTTGTCTTTAATTTACTATGGTATTGTTATTAATGTAATTTTATTGTTTAATATATATCTTTTAAGACTATTTTTGACGCCCTTTTATATTGAATATAATTATTAATAATAATATTGGGCCGTCACAATCCACCCCCAAATTTTATGTTAATGACCCACACAGTGGAGTCGTTGTTATAAAATTTTACTATTTTGAGAGCATATGCACTACACTCAAAATAATGATTTCTTATATTTACGCGAACACTACACATTGAAATAATACCGTTTAAATATCTATCTGTATGGGTCTTTTTTCTATACACAGTATGGCTCAAGGTGTTATCAGGATTCCGAATTACTAACATATCTAGAAAAGCTAAGGAATTGTTTGCCTCTAACTCCATTGTGAACTGAATTTTAGAATTTATAGAGTTAAGTTGGTCTAAAAATGCAGTTACTTTATCTAAAGGTAGAATTGTGAAAGTGTCGTCTACGTACCGCTTGTAGAATCTTGGATTTATGGGAGAACTAAGCAGGGCTTTCTCCTCAAAGTCTTCCATGAATATGTCGGCGACAATGGAAGATACAGGTGAGCCCATCGCCACACCATCTACTTGCTTGTAGAACTCCTCCTTCCACAATAGGTAGCCAGATGTAAGGCAGTGTCTGAGTAATGCTGCATATTCTACGGGCATGTTGTTTTCTTCCAGCCTTCTAGTTACAATTGAGATGCAGTCTTCAACAGGTAAGCATGTAAACATCTCAGTCCCGCCCGTGACCATGAGTGCTGTAAAGCGTTCGAAACGTCGGGTATTTAAAAATTTAAATATACGCGATAAATTCCGTAAAAACTAGTATTATTTCAATACACTCAAAATTTTGAACTTATGTGTATCTGTCCTTTCCTCTTTCAATCTGTTACAATTCAGTATATATTTTCATCCCACCTACCCCAGGGAATGGCCGCCGCCAACACCCCTTCAACCACATCACCCAATGCGATAAACCATAAATCGTTATCTTGATAAACGTATTGTATTTATGTTGTTAATATAGTGGTTCTCTTTGGTTTTTGACTTACTTTTTAAGTCTTTAAAATATTAATTCAGCAATGTTATTTTTATATACATAGTATTTTGAATATGAGTTGAATCACCGGATAAATTTGATTGAGCCATTCACCCTTACCCAACCCCCCAAATTTATTTAAATAAAAATATTTTACAAAATTATCTTACAGTCAATATTTACAGATAGTCTTTAATATAATTATTATATCATTTTTCTTATTTTTAATAGTTTTGTGTCTTTCTCATAACTTTAATAATTTTAAATTTATTTTGTCAAAAGGCCACCCACGAGACCAATTTATATTACAGTATTTATTCTAGTATGTATATAAAACAAAACTATTATATAAATATTTAATAAATGAATAGCATTAAAATTTCCTCTAATTTCATTTGTTTCTGGGTTTGCTAAGGCATATTAAAGTACATTGTCAGATGGTACGGCTGCTATTATATAAGGTCCCTCATACGCCTAATTAAATTTACTCATAACTTTGTTATCTGCATCTGATTTACTAGATCTAGAAACTTTTACTAAATCGCCAATGTGATATTTCATTCATTTATTACGCTTATCAAATTTTGTGTTTCTAATGCGACTTGCATCTTTAAATTCTTTCGCACTTGTTATCTAATTTGTCCGACATTATGTTTGCTTATACTATTTAGTTTAAGTGGCTGCTTGAACTTATTAATGTTATTGAGTCAGGCGTACTGACCCAGGTTTATAATTCTCTTTATTTACTTTAAATTATTACAAACATCAAACATGAACATTATTTGTTTTAATGTATTAATATAATAAAACACTTAAATTAATAATTTTCATAAAAATTTAAGTTAAATCTTGCTCATAACTTTCGATTATATAGAGAACATTAGATGGAACGTCCTTTAATTAATTGGTGAGATCTTATAAAATGTTACTGGATGAGTAGTTTCATTTCCAATTTCAGCTTTTCTATTGTCACATTATGTATGTTATATAAAATATTTCGTCTAGGATCAGTGACATGTGAGGTGCTCCCCCCGTACACCTCTTCTTAGTCTACTTTAATTTGGTGAACTTTCGTTTGGTTAATAAACTTTTCTTAGAGAAATTGTTTTAACCTCAATGGTTTTCGCTGCATTTTTAATTAACTTTTGAAGCACCTTAAATTCATTTTTAGGTTTAGCTTTCACTAAATTAGAACTTGTCTTTGTTTTAGCCATTTTTAGTTTATATACTTTTTTCAGTTTTAACACTGTTATTTCTTTCACTTAAACAAATGTTACTGCGTCTTCTCACTTAGTTCACTTTATATTTTCTTTCGTATTAACTATGCAGACACCTTTTATAACAAATAATCAATAATTATTAATATTAAAGCCCCACCCCCAGACTCTCAACCACCTCCAGCAAACACCATCCTCCAAGACACCTTTCATTGCACGGACAACAAATTGTAGGCATAACGCCTACTCCATTATTCTTATATAGACGACTTTCTTTTTTAAAATGTATCCTGGTCACGGCACCAAATTGTAACGCTTCCCCCCTCTTTCATAATAATAAATATATTATATACTAAATGTATTATATTCCCCTTTACATAATAATTATATATATTTGTGACCAAGATTAATAAAATATGTTTTGATCTTTCTAAATGATCTTTCTAAAGGTTTAGTAATAGGCCGTTTGTAATATTTTTGGCGTGATCGTCTTAGTTAGGACCCTTATTTACGCTGTGTTTGTTTAGTAACTTAGTTCTTTTAGGTATCTTTTAGAAGAATGAATATTTACTAGAGCAATTGAAAGCTGTTGGTAGTGCCTTATAAGCTAAGTGAACCCCGTTCACGAAGACAGGGCTCGAGAAAGGTTAACAACATAAAACGTCCCTATTCCACTTGTATCAAGTTTACATTATTAATTTATTATTATTTATCACTTCCCGCTCGGAAAAAGGCTCAAAATATATTTATACAAAATACCCGATACAAGGGCTTCACTCTCCTACATTAATTTAAAAAAATGTAGGGGAGGCACACGGCCCCACACACGCCGTGCACGGTGAGTGCCAACCATTTTGATGCATTCCCCCCGAAGGGAACGTTAATTCGGGAACTGGACCGTAGTCCACAGCAAAATAACTGACGAACCAGTAAAAGAGGCTTGGCCCCTTGTTAGTGCGTAAGCACAAACATCGACCGAAGTCGCGCATGTCAATGCGTGTAAACGCCATACAGAATACGAACGAATCCAGCCACAGTGAATGAACGTCACACGGTTTAGGCAAATAGGCACACTGGCCGTAAACCCTCCGTGAGCGCCACCACCTGCCAGACCGCCGCTCCTGCAGACGTGATGTAAGTGTATGGCATCACCACCAATTGCATGATCAGCACGGCTACTAGCCGCAGAGCGTGTCATGAGTCTACCGCTCACCTCAAGGGAATGGGGTCCCACGTTATACGGCTTTCGGCTGCAGCCTTGAGCGTCTCCTCAGATCCTCCCGCCAGCTACCACCCGCATGAGGTCGACACATAAGCTCCACCAACCAATACAACGGCAGATATAGCCAAAAGGCAGTTATAAGATAAGAGTAATAATTCGCCATCGGAAAGGGTTTGTGTCACTGACGTTGAGTAAATGCATTTTCGATCATGTTTGTCTCGCCCACCAACAAGTTGCCTTCAATCATTCAAAGGTTGAAAAGTTACAGAGATATATTATTATGTTGTTATATAAAACATAATGGAGGGCAGGCAGTCTGCAGCCCCGTAACGAAGGGACCCGACTTGGGCAAAGCTACTTAGGTGTGAGTCAAACCAAGACGCACAGAGCGCCATTGAGAATAGCGGCCCACCAAACTACCAACGCAGAGACGCAATGCTGCAGAACGCAACAAGCATCAACACGACTATCGTCGGCTTACCTCATCCCAAGGTCTCCCATCCCACCCCGCCGACATCACCACCCGCATACCTCCATCGACCAGAACCACAAGAGTACGTCGAATCAGGCGCAGCACACCCGCAGATCCATCACAAGACGCAATACCGCAAGTAGCAGTAAGCATCAATGCAACTATAATAAGGATGGAGCCCCCTCACAACACACCCACATGACCCCTATCGATTTTGGTAACAAACTTTTTATTGTTGTTATATAAAAAATATCACCAACGTATCATAGTAGCACGCTACTAAGACGCCAATGAACAAAACTCCACGTATCATAGCGCTGATGCACTAAGACATGAAGTTGAGTATGCCTGTTACACTTAAATGTGCTACTAAACACACTCATTATCCCAATCCGAAAGATAGACGACGCATCGCTATGCGCTACGACGTCGCCTGCAAACGGTATGGGTGTGCGATGTCCACGAGAAAGCCGTATTGCTACAACAAACCCGTTTACCACCGGCACTAAGATGATATGTCTAGGACACATCGGTTAGCGAGTCTAATTGAAATAATACTAGTTTTTACGGAATTTATCGCGTATATTTAACTTTTTAATTACCCGACGTTTCGAGAGCTTTACAGCACCCATGGTCACGGGAAGGACTGAGATGTTCAACGTCCAGCTGTCATAGTTAACCGCGGTTACCATAGATTAAAATTTAACTTTTGTTCCGATCTACACAGTATGAACTTATGGTATCATGGAGTCTTGCAGTTGTATGCTTGGGTTGGGATTTAATTTTATTTATTATAGGATCCCAAGCAGATGGTAGCACCCAGCCATCTTCTCTATTGAAATTAGGATGTTTTTTGATTTCAATAGCCTCGCGAATCATCCTTGGAAGGAATCGGTGTTCTTTAGCGAGGATTTGTGGTCTATCAAATCTGATGTAGTGACGGGGGTGATCCTGTACATGTTCACAGAATGTAGACTTCCCGGAGCGTCGATTCTTCACATCAGCTATATGTTCTTTGACGCGGGTTTTAATGGATCTTTTAGTTTGTCCTATGTAGGAGAGACCACATTCACAATCAAGCTTGTACACTCCTGCATCTTGCAGAGGGACGTTACACTTGACTGATGGTAAAAACTGACCAATCTTCTTCGGCGGCTTGAAGTATGTTTTGATGGAAGCGCGCTTCAAGATGTAGCCAATCTTGTCAGTGACTCCTCTAACATATGGCAGTACAGCAGGTACACGCTCGACTGTGGCCGGCTTCACTCGTTCTCTGTGACGTAGGCGCGGGACCCGAAGCTTGTTGTCATGCAAAACTTGCTTGACATGTTGCAGCTCGGCAGCCAGGTGTTTACTGTCACAGATCCCTCGTGCTCTCTGAAACAAAGATTTACCCACGGTAGCTAACTGTGAAGGATGGTGGTGAGAATCACCGTTTAAATATCTATCTGTATGGGTCTTTTTTCTATACACAGTATGGCTCAAGGTGTTATCAGGATTCCGAATTACTAACACATCTAGAAAAGCTAAGGAATTGTTTGCCTCTAACTCCATTGTGAACTGAATTTTAGAATTTATAGAGTTAAGATGGTCTAAAAAATGCAGTTACTTTATCTAAAGGTAGAATTGTGAAAGTGTCGTCTACGTACCGCTTGTAGAAACTTGGATTTATGGGAGAAGTAAGCAGGGCTTTCTCCTCAAAGTCTTCCATGAATATGTCGGCGACAATGGGAGATACAGGTGAGCCCATCGCCACACCATCTACTTGCTTGTAGAACTCCTCCTTCCACAATAGGTAGCCAGATGTAAGGCAGTGTCTGAGTAATACTGCATATTCTACGGGCATGTTGTTTTCTTCCAGCCTTCTAGTTACAATTGAGATGCAGTCTTCAACAGGTAAGCATGTAAACAATGACTGCACATCAAAACTGACCATAGTTTCATTGTCTGCCAGACGTAGGTCTTTAATCTCGCTGACAAAATGGTAGGAATCCTTTATGTGTGCTCTTGTATGTCCCCTGAGCGGTGAGAGTATTTTCGCTAAGTGTTGAGCCAATCTGTAAGTTGGTGAATCGATTTGGCTCACTATGAGGCGTAATGGAGCATTGGGCTTGTGTATTTTTGGTAACCCATACAACTTTGGTGATTTGGCGCACGTAGGTATTATCCATTTTACGTCCAGATTTAATTTTTCGGAGTGTTTCTTTATGAGGTCACTAGTTGTTTTTAGTGTGCTATTTGTTGGGTCGTTTTTAACCTTTTTTATAAGTACTTACATCCGACAAAAGTTCTTGTATTTTAGAATTATAATCTGACGTATCCATGACTACCGTGGCGTTTCCCTTATCTGCGCGGAGAATCGTAAGTTCTGGTTTATTGCGTAGGTTCTTTAATGCTATAAATTCGTCTCTGGGAAGATTCGGTTTAGGCACTGAACATCGACGTAACATAGACGAAATGTCTTGACGTATCGCCTCCAAATCTTCTTTCCGCATATTGTTTTTAAATAAACAGTCCTCGACACTACAGATAATTTCTTCGTACGGTAATCTGCGTGGAGTTATAGCGTAATTTAGTCCTTTGGATAAAACCTTTATTGTTGCATCATCTAGTGTTTGTTTTGACAGATTACAGAACGCGATTAATCTATGATCTGTGTTTGTCAATGGTTGCTTTTGGTTCTGGCATTGATTCGGATGTTTGACATTTGATTTGGCCGTTAATTTTTGATATTTTTCTATATGTTTGTTTTTGCATTCGTTATATTTACTAATTTCGCGTTTATTTAATGTTTCCATGCAAAAATTATAATCAAACGTCGTTAAAACTTTCTTTAATTCAACAACAACCATTGACAAACACAGATCATAGATTAATCGCGTTCTATAATCTGTCAAAACAAACACTGGATGATGCAACAATAAAGGTTTTATCCAAAGGACTAAATTACGCTATAACTCCACGCAGATTACCGTACGAAGAAATTATCTGTAGTGTCGAGGACTGTTTATTTAAAAACAATATGCGGAAAGAAGATTTGGAGGCGATATGTCAAGACATTTCGTCTATGTTACGTCGATGTTCAGTGCCTAAACCGAATCTTCCCAGAGACGAATTTATAGCGTTAAAGAACCTACGCAATAAACCAGAACTAACGATTCTCCGCGCAGATAAGGGAAACGCCACGGTAGTCATGGATACGTCAGATTATAATTCTAAAATACAAGAACTTTTGTCGGATGTAAGTACTTATAAAAAGGTTAAAAACGACCCAACAAATAGCACACTAAAAACAACTAGTGACCTCATAAAGAAACACTCCGAAAAATTAAATCTGGACGTAAAATGGATAATACCTACGTGCGCCAAATCACCAAAGTTGTATGGGTTACCAAAAATACACAAGCCCAATGCTCCATTACGCCTCATAGTGAGCCAAATCGATTCACCAACTTACAGATTGGCTCAACACTTAGCGAAAATACTCTCACCGCTCAGGGGACATACAAGAGCACACATAAAGGATTCCTACCATTTTGTCAGCGAGATTAAAGACCTACGTCTGGCAGACAATGAAACTATGGTCAGTTTTGATGTGCAGTCATTGTTTACATGCTTACCTGTTGAAGACTGCATCTCAATTGTAACTAGAAGGCTGGAAGAAAACAACATGCCCGTAGAATATGCAGTTTTACTCAGACACTGCCTTACATCTGGCTACCTATTGTGGAAGGAGGAGTTCTAGAAGCAAGTAGATGGTGTGGCGATGGGCTCACCTGTATCTCCCATTGTCGCCGACATATTCATGGAAGACTTTGAGGAGAAAGCCCTGCTTACTTCTCCCATAAATCCAAGTTTCTACAAGCGGTACGTAGACGACACTTTCACAATTCTACCTTTAGATAAAGTAAATGCATTTTTAGACCATCTTAACTCTATAAATTCTAAAATTCAGTTCACAATGGAGTTAGAGGCAAACAATTCCTTAGCTTTTCTAGATGTGTTAGTAATTCGGAATCCGGAATTAGCGAGTCTAAGTTTACCTCGGACCAATTTACACACGCCTACATACACGCCGCCATAATATTCCTTTTCAAGTCCCTAATAAGGACTAGTCATTTTGCTACAGTACTAGGAGCAGTCGGTCACCCGACCACTCCATACAATGCTTATGCATCAAGGAGACCTCCTATAATATTGATTTTGTATCATAGACCTTACTTTCATAAGTCATGCATATTTAGGATTCGAACCCACGACCCTACTATTGTAATGCAAATTCATCACGGAGACCTTCTATAGTATTGCTTTTGTATCATAGACCATACTTTCATAAGTCATTCATATATAGGATTCGAACCCACGACCCTACTATTGTAATGCATATTAATCATAGAGACCTTCTATACTATTGCTTTTGTATCATAGATCTTACTTTCATAAGTCATTAATAAAAAATATAGGATTCGAACCCACGACCCTACTATTGTAATGCATATTAATCATAGAGACCTTCTATAGTATTGCTTTTGTATCATTGAATTTAATATCGTAAGTCCCTAATATAGGACTAGTCATTGTGCTACAGTACTTCAGGCAGTCGGGCTCCCGACCACCCCATATATATGTACAACTGCAGGTATGTATCTCCGACAGTACCTCCATACAAGACATCTATACATGAACACCTTCCATAACTTTTCTTTTATACGTTAACTCCTTCCACAACTTAGGAAATTTCTTTTTTTTAAAGAAAATTTTCTTTTATACATGAACTCCTTCCAAGACTTAGACAATTTTTAACAAATTTTCTAATTATCTTATAAATGTTATTTATCTTTATTTTTATAATATTTTCGACTTGTATTTCTTTTTATTTATCTTATTTTAAATATTTTTTAAGTTTTTAATAAATTTATTTATTATGGAAGACAATATTTTGCCTTTAATTTACTATGTTATTGGTCTAATGTAAATATTTATTAATGTAATTTTATTGTTTAATATATATCTTTTAAGACTATTTTTGACGCTTCTTTATATTGAATTTAATTATTAATAATAATATTGGGCTGTCACAATAAGTTAAAAACGTTTATCAATGCACACATCCCTTGCAAAACTGTTAAAACAACTTCCAGATTTCCTCCTTGGTATAAAACCCCCCTAATTAAAATCTTAAAAGAAAATATGAAGTACCACTCTAAGTATAAGAAATATAGAAACACTTCCGATCTTGATTCTTTTATTTTATTAAGGAACGTGGTAATCACCCGCACAAATCAGCTGGACGAGACGGTGTCCCGGCGATCTTCATCATACTTTGTGCGGGCTCCCTTTGCCTCTGAGCATCCTGTACCGCCGTTCTTGTCGCGAGCTGTCAGAGCTTACAGCTCTGACGACTGAAAGGAAAGTTAAAGGATTCAATTGTTTCCAAATATTTGGAAAAATGTGTTTATTACTCCAGTACATAAAAAGGAACTAAGGATGAGGTACAAAATTATCGTCCCATTTCTAAGCTCTGTAAATTATTATATAATATTTAAAATTTAGCAAATAGATTTTTTTATTTTAAAATTATAATATAATAATTAAAATAAAAAAATCTATTTGCTAAAATGCTTGAAAAATAATTTACAACCAGATTTACTCTTCTCTTCGTCACACATTTAGTGAAAATCAACATGGTTTCTTAAAAAACAGATGCACCGTGTCAAACCTTATTATTTGTTCCGACTATCTAACTAGCTTTGTCCAAACCAGCACACGTCAACACGTAGTATATACAGACTACTGCAAAGCATTCGACAGAATTGATCATTCAGTTCTTTTATGTAAACTCCTTACAATGGGTATCAAAGGTGATTTGTTCAGATGGTTTACGTCATATATCAGAAATCGAAGTCAATCTCTCGTCCTTGGTGGATTTCGTTCTTCTACAATCCATATATCGTCCGGCGTACCGCAAGGATCCATATTAGGTCCTTTGATCTTCTTAATTTTTATCAATGATATCGATACGTGTTTTAAAAGTTCCAAGATTATTCTTTACGCTGACGATATGAAAATCTTATGTCCTATTACAGATTTGGAAAGTTATTCTAGCCTTAAAAAGGATCTCTATAATTTAGAAGCGTATTGTATTAACAATAAACTTGATCTAAATGTTTCTAAACGTTTTATCTGCTCATTTACTCGTAAACCTAATCCTATAATATATAATTATAAATTACACCATACTGCTCTAAATAGAACCAGCACTATCAGAGATCTAGGTGTTACCTTTGACTCAAAATTGCTGTTTGACAATCACGTCGTCAACGAAACGAAACGAAAGTCACGTTTGACAGTCACAAAAGGTTCTCGAGTGGCAGCCTCGTACCAGTAGGCGTAGTGTAGGGCGACCCCCCACTAGATGGAGTGACGACCTGGTAAGACATGCAGGAAGTCGATGGATGCAGGTGGCTCAGGACCGTGCTTTGTGGCATTGCTTGGGGGAGGCCTATGTTCAGCAGTGGACTTGTGAAGGGCTGTAATGATGATGATGATGATGATGACAATCACGTTGATGATATTGTTACAAAGGCTAACAAAACGCTAGGTTTTATATTAAGATTATCGGCAGATTTTAAAAGTATAAAAACTTTCAAAATTCTTTATTGCGCTTTTGTACGTAGCCACTTGGAATATGCCTCTGAAGTTTGGAATTCTAAATATAATGTATATGTTCATAGGATAGAGTGCATACAAAAAAGATTTTTGCGTTTTCTTCAATTTAAATCAAAAAAAGTTTATACCAAACTATACTCTTTGATGTAAAAAAATTTCATATCTTACCTTTATATGAGCGAAGAAATATTGCAGATCGCTCTTTCCTCTCTAAAATGTTTAATGGTGTTGTTGTTTGCCCTGAACTACTGGGTAAAATAGGTTTACGTACCTCATCATCTATTATTCGATCTTGCAAATCTTTTAATGCTACAGTACATATTCATAACGTGGATATTGACTTATTTCATTCCAACGTTCCCCAACTTAGGCGATCACTTTCTAACAATTTCTTTTCTTCTCGATAGTACATATCTGTTTTGACACAATATTGTTTATTATAAAGTAGTATATAAGTGAAAACTTGTAAATGGCTTTCATTTTTGTTATAATTATATTATTTTTGTAAATTAGTTGTAAGTTTTCCAAAAAAAAAAAATTGCCCATAAGACGGAAGCTTGGTAAAAAAGCGCTTTGTGCCAAACACAATCGAAGGCCTTCGCAATGTCCATACTAACGGCCAATGCCTGCTCTTGATTTCTACTGCATCTGCCCATAGATGAGTCAGGTAGACAATAATATCAACAGACCCCGACGAAAACCGTATTGGCGGTTACTAATCAGCTGATGATCCACAAGGTACCTCATGAGTGGGCAGTTCACGAGGATTTCATTATTTTGGAGAACAAAGGGGTGATGGCAATAGCCCTGTCGTTCAACTGATCAGAGCGGTCGCCCTTTCTAAGGATCGGGTGCAAGAAAGCCATCTTCCATGATTTTAGCGCTAATCCCAGGGAGTAAGAGTACCGGAAAAAACGCGTTAGAACTGTTGCCAGCTCTGGAGCACACGTTCTCAGCACAATTGGTGTGATTCCATCAGGCCCACTCGAATTGTTGATATCCAAGGAGAGGAGTGCTCTGCATCAGGGAGATGGCTGACAGAAATTCTCTTGGATCGCCTAAGCGAGATACCAGAATGCACGGGTTCCAGAAGGAAGGTGAACTAGTATCTCGCCAATTCTGCCTATGTGCTCTGACTTTGCCTTGGCAGTGACTCTTTTGAAGGACCTGTAAGCGGAATTGTACTTATTTTTAGGGCGCCGGTGTTTACATCTCGGGACGTTGATGTGTCAGTCCAGGCCCGGTAGCACTTCTGCTAATAGCATGATGCTATTTTACAGGAGCGACTAAACAATGGCTGAGATCTGCTTCCGATGGGCACCACAGTGGAAAAAAATAAAAAGTTCCATTCCCTGAAGTACCACATCATCGACAAAATCGGCAACAACGCTGGGATCGTCCGGCGAGAAGCAGACCCACCCCCAGGGTGGAGGTGGGTCTGCTTCTCGTCGGATGATCATGGCAAAGAAAGACCGCATCTTATCCGAATCGACTGACCTATAGTGCCAACCATGGCGGCAGCCGGCAGAATGCAACCGCGACTTGAGCGTGACTGATACCACATTCTGGGCAGGACAATGATCCGAGGAACCAAGAGCTGCATCGACGGAGATCTGATATCTGTTCGGCTGAGAGATTAGCAGAAGGTTCAACAAAGAAGGTGCATGATCTTCCACACCTGGAATCCAGGTGAGTAACCAGTTTCGTCAGACTACATGCCAAGGCAAAATCATGAACATATCTCCCCTACCTTATCGGTTAAACGTGAACTAAGCCATTCGTCACGGTGGGCGTTAAAATCGTCGAGGATCAGGATTTATATGGAGGGGATCTGTTGTAGCAACGAATCTGTAGTTCATTTGACGTGGTTGAAGAGTCTGCCTGTTTCGGTGATACCACTATGTGACCTATAGAGACACCCGTAGACGCGCGGATGGTCGTCGCTGTCTACGCCAATCCAAAGTATGGACAGGTCCGAACTTTCAAGACTGCCAAGGCGTCGAAAACAGATGTTTTCTCTGACGTTTACGAAAACTCCAGCCTGAGGCACAAAGGAGTGTTCCAGTTGTTACCCCGGATAAGAGTGATACGAAGTATCAGCCGGAGAGGACACCTGGGTCTCGGTCAGATAGAGCAGAGCTGGCTTCGCCATCTCGATATGGTAGTGGACGGCGTTTGGGTTCATGTGAAATCCCCTCATATTGCAGAAATTTACGGTTTTGTTGCTCAGCTTGCCCCGATCAGTTAGTGTCTAGAATACGTAGCACCCACGCTCAGGAGTGGCGTAACTTGGTCGTGGATATTCAGCGAGGGATTCTGCAGGGGTGCTGATACCCTCCTGGGGTAGTCTATCATTGAATTTTGCTACCATGTTGATGGGGCAGCAGAGAAATTGGGCCTTCGGCCACCTGCACTCACCTGACAAAACGCGGAAGCAGAGGTGCCACTTCACGCCGGTATTCTGTGAGGTATACCACCTCGGCTGTACCAAACCAGCCCATACGTGCAACAGAAAAAGCTGCCGCGTGGCTTTTCCACTGTTAGAATTTAAAATTTTCGAAAAATGGTGTAAAACAATAACGTTCCGATTTTTTAAAATTTTCAATTTTCTAAGCGGGATTTAAAAATTCACTAAAATCGGTTGACCCGTTTTATGTCTTAGCGAGACTAACGGACAGCAATTGATTTTAATTTAAAGAGATATTTTCGTATACTGACTCCTGGAACTTAATTTCAGGAGCCAGTGTATAATGTTATCCTAATTTGGAAGGCCAGGTTCAGCGTTGTTACTGTAAAACAGAAATAGACGTGTAAAATAAAGATTTTTTATAAATTTGTTATTATTATTTGCATCAAGACTCAAATCACAAACAAGCTTCACCGACGGTAAATATAATTCTAACCAAGTTTATTTAGTTGCCCCAGGGCAGTGGAATTTCCTGTTCGGAAAGTTTTCCCTTAGCACGAATATCCCCGATATGAATGAAATTAGTTTTAAAATCTAATTACTGTCTTTAAAATAAACTGCAAGTTTAACTCCAATCAAGTATATATAAAGTTTGTGTTTAATTGGCATTAACAAAAAGAAGACACTTTTCTTTCGAAATCAAAATATCCGCAACATTGCTTTGTTAAAAAGTACTTACTGATTACTAAAGATATTAAAATAAAATTATGTGTCTTACCTAGTTTGAAGAGCACCCCCCGCCCTCTCTCAATTGCGTGCACTAATCCCGTCACTACTAATCCCAGCACCACTACTCCAAATGCCACTACTGCCAACTTCACTACTCCTAACATCACTACTCCCAACACCACTACTCTAGGAAAGATACATCATCGATGATAATACGACAAGTGTTTCGCCTTATTATTATATTATATTATATTTATATTATTAATTACTTCTTGATTATTAAGCACGAAGTTGATATCTCAATCCTTCTAAATGTAGGTTTGATATTTTTAACATTGATGTTTTGCCATTTACGAGTCTGTTTAACTACTGTGTTTCACACGTGTAGACCAGGTCGACATTTGGATACCAATTTGTAACCTCCTCCGCCCCTCTTCCTTCCACCTACCCACACACTCATTCTTCAGCTCCAGTAAGTCCATTGCTGATTTTTCTTTCGGATATTTGACTCTACTCTTCATCCTCGATCTGAGTGTCTTACGTCTGGTGGAAAAGAGGTGGTACTCAGCCATATATGGAAATCCATAAAATAGAATAAAAATACGACGAATATGGCGTAAGTTGTCCCGATTACGGTGACATCTTAGGCCATATTTGTCGTATTTTAATAAGGATGTCTAGGAAGCTGCGCCGTATTTGGCTCCAACACCAAAGTATAAGCTCAACCGGGGAAAGCCCATGCTCGCACAGAATATCAGCGTGAATTAGCAGCATAAAAGCATAACTACTAAGTCGCGTGATACCATTAGTGATAAAAACCGGAGAACAATCTTGGTTGAGGATATTTGTGTCCATGGCCTACTGCATTCAATTATTATCAGGTGAACTGTGTGCTCCTTTGCCAAATTTATTTATAATAAAAAAAACTTACTCATCATCCTATACGTGAAACTTTTTCAATAATTTCGAAGATAGATAGAAATGTAGTATTGTACGCTCTGGGATAATCTCAAATAAACAAGACTCGAAAACCATAACCTGTGTTTTTTCGTAAATATGAACTTAGTCTGAGATTTGAACTAGGTATTCCCTGAATATTTGCCAAGTTTTCTGCGGTAATAACGTATAGAGTAGTAAGAATATGGGCCGTATGGTTTTTCTTTGATAATATACGACATTTTTTATTTAAATTAATTAAAATATATCAGAATCCTATTTTCTCTTACTGATAATATTATTGTTCTTGAGCTACATAAAGCGGTCGTGTGATTTAGTTTACCATACCCTACATTGAGTTATTTTTACAGACAGAGTTGGAAGATACAGCAAAAGAAACGAAATTTTGACAGTCAATATTTTATCAAATGGAGCACTATTTTGTGAAAATTAATTTTATTAAAATATTATTTATTAGTAGATGAATTAGCTAAGATGGGCGTAATAAAATAAAATGATGTGTATTACCTGGTTTGAAGAGCACCTCCCGCCTTCTCTCAAATGCGTGCATTATCCCTATTACCCCTAATCTTTTGTTTACCACCACTCCCAACACCACTAAACTAAGAAACACACCACTGTCGATAATACAACATGTGCTTCATCTCCAAACGAGACATCCTCAGGTAAAGTAGACTCTGTGGTTGCGGGTCGAGCGCTAAGTGAAGCTTAAATTTTTAATTAATATCTTTAAAGTCAATATTTGACAAGAATATTAAAATAATTAGCAGTATCAATTTCTGTTTAATCAAAAAGTGCTTTGAATATTTCTGCCTCTATATTCAGATAGAAGAGGTATAAAAGCCCAACTCGGAAATGACGTGGTTCTCGGGCGGATATTAATACGCGGCACTAGAGCGCCCGCACGTAGAGTGGCCAGCAAATAATGACATCCTGAGTAACCACTGAGTTCAGTTGAGTTTTTCACTTTACCTGTCCCAGTTTTACAATAATTGAACTTTTTTTGTTTGCACAAACTAAAGTATTAATACGAGTCCAAAATGTTTTCAGTTTAGTTTTCAGTAAGCAATTAAAATGCTTGTAACTGGAAGCTACGGTTAAGTGAAGTTTTCACTGAAATTCTGGTCAAAACTAGTTACATAAATTGCAGTTAAAAGCGCTTTATTACTAGCAAAACTCTAGTTTAATATAAAATTGTTTTTATAAGCTAATCTTGTTATGTCTTAGCCCGGCAGGATTGGCAATAATCGTTTTGTGGAGTGTTAAACGCTTTTTATTATAAGTACCCCTGGTCAAAGGTAATTTTAATTACCAATTTGGGCCAAAACTACTTTTAAGTAATATTTCTTCAGACAATACTTCTTTTGATCAAACTCTTTAGTTAAAAACACTTAGACTATAAACCTCGGTCAAAAATAGTTTGAATAGGTAAAAAAGTTTAAAAAAGGTTAAAAATATTAGTTATCGAATTTTTTAATGATGAAAACATAGTTTTTATATGTTTTTATTTTAGAACACACTATACTTGATGCTGATTGGATTATGTAATAAAAAACTAAATCCGAAATCACAACGTAGTAAAGATGTAAGAACTACTAGAACACTACCCTATATCATCCTATGGGTGTTGTAAAAGACAACAGAGGTAAGTTTAACCAGAATATCCTCGTAATAACATATGAATTAAAAAAATGCAGAACCCGCTTACCAAATCTGGCACACTAGGCAAATATCCCCCACTAAGCAATCTATGGGAGAGGCCTATGTTTAGCCTACGTTTAGACTGTTTATTTGACTGTAATGGTAATGGTTACGGTAGATACCTACATCTAACCACATTTGACTGTAATGGTAATGGTTATGGTAGATACCTACATCTAACCACATTTGACTGTAATAGTAATGGTTACGGTAGATACCTACATCTAACCACATTTGATTGTAATGGTAATGGTTACGGTAGATACCTACATCTAACCACATTTGACTGTAATGTTAATGGTTACGGTAGATACCTACATCTAACCACATTTGACTGTAATGGTAATGGTTACGGTAGATACCTACATCCAACCACATTTGATTGTAATGGTAATGGTTATGGTAGATACCTACATCTAACCACATTTAACTGTAATGGTAATGGTTACGGTAAATACCTACATCTAACCACATTTGACTGTAATGGTAATGGTTACGGTAGATACCTACATTTAACCACATTTAGGAAGCTAAATTTATTCGTAATATACTCAATGGTTTTGATGACACAGGTCCGCCCACACGCATTGGGACTTTCTTGCCCCAAACCCTTTTAATGGTGAAATGAAGCCAGGCATGGCATGTACATATGCTGTAACTTTACACACTTTATTGCACGAAAGTTTAAAGGCTAAATATGGTAAATATTAGTACATAATATGTAATGATAACAGTGGTAGAGCCACGCGGCAGCTTTGCTGTTGCACGTATGGGCCGGCTCAAACCGGGGTGGTACCACGACCTCACATAATACCGGCGTGAAGTGGAAGCTCTGTTTCCTCGTTTCGTCTGGTGAGTGCAGGTGGCCGAAGGTCCAAATCCCCCCCCCCATCAACATGGTAGCGGAATTAAATGATGATAGACTACCCCAGGAGGGTACCAGCACCGCAGGAGAATCCCTCGCTGAGCATCCACGATCATGTTTCTCCACTTCTGAGCGTGGGGGGGGGCAAAATTTCGCTCAAGACTACAACTGCTCGGGGCAAACGGAGCAACAGGACCAAGGCGACCGGGAATTTCTGCAATATCAGGGAACTTCACTCTAACCTAAACGCCGTCCACTACCATTTCGAGACGGCGAGGCCGGCTCTGCTCTTTCTGACCGAGACGCAGGTGTCCTCTCCGGCTGATGTCTCGTATCTCTCCTACCCGGGTACAAACTGGAACACTCCTTTGTGCCTCGGGCTGGGGTTTGCGTTTACGTCAGAGAGGACATCTGTTCTCGACGCCTCGGCAGACTTGAAGGTTCGGACCTGTCCATCCTTTGGCTACGCGTAGACAGCGACGACCATCCGCGCGTCTACGGGTGCCTCTATAGGTCCCATAGCGGTAATGCCGAAACAGACCGACTCTTCGACCACGTCCAAATGGCTAAAGATTCGTTGCTACAGCAGATCCCCTCGGCAGAGATCGTGATCCTCGGCGACTTTAACGCCCATCACGCCGAATGGCTTGGTTCACGTTTAACCGATCATGCGGGGAGATCTGTTCATGATTTTGCCTTGGCTTATGGTCTGACACAACTGGTTACTTCGCCTACGCGGATTCCAGATGTGGAGGATCATGCACCTTCCCTGTTGGACTTTCTGCTGACCTCTCACCCGGACGGATATCAGATTTCCGTTGACGCCCCTTTAGACTCCTCGGACCATTGTCTTGTTCGGAGTGTGTGAGTGAGTGGTGCCACTCACGCTGAAATCGCAGTTGCAATCTGCAGGCTGCCGCCGTGTTTGGCACTATAGGTCAGCCGATTGGGATGGGATGCGGTCTTTCTTTGCATCCTACCCTTGGGGCGGGTTTGCTTCTCGCCGGACAATCCCAACATTGCTGCGGATTCTGTCACTGATGTGGTACTTCAGGGTATGGAACTATTTATTCCTTCCTCTGTGGTGCTCATTGGAGGCAAATCTCAGCCATGGTTTGGTTCCTCCTGTAAAATAGCATCATGCTACAAGCAGGAGTGCTATCAAGCCTGGGCTGACGCATTAGCGTCCCGGGATGTAAACACCAGCGCTCTAAAAAGAAGTATAATTCCGCCTCTAGGTCTTTCAAAAGAGTCATTGCCAAGGCAAAGTCAGAGCACATAGGCAGAATTAGCGAAAAACTAGTCCGCCTTCCTTCTGGAACCCGTGCATTCTAGTCTCTCGCCAAAGCTGTCCAGGGGAATTTCTGTCAGCCATCTTTTCCATCTCTGTACATGGAGGACGACTCACTGGCCCATACCGCAAAGGAGAAAGCCGATCTTTTAGGCTCTTTCTTTGCATCCAACTCGACTCTCGATGACGGGGGGAGTACGCCGCCGATCATCCCGCGGTGTGAGTGCTCCATGCTGGAAGTGCAGTTCACACAGCGCTCGGTTCGCAAAGCACTCCTCTCCCTGGACATCCACAAGTCGAGTGGGCCTGACGGAATCCCCCCAATTGTGCTGAGGACGTGTGCTCCAGAGTTGGCACCAGTTTTAACGCGTCTTTTCCGGTACTCCTAATCCCTAGGCGTAGTACCAAAATCATGGAATACGGCTTTCGTCCACCCGATCCCTAAAAAAAGCAACCGCTCAGACCCGTCAAACTACCAGCCTATCGCCAACACCTCCTTGTTCTCCAAAACAATGGAGTCCATTGTAAACTGCCAGCTCACGAGGAACCTTGAGGATCACCAGCTGATTAGTGACCGCCAATACGGTTTTCGCCGTGGTTGGTCAGCTGGTGATCTTCTGATCTACCTAACTCACAGATGGGCGGAGGCAGTAGAGTCCAAAGGGGGAGGCATTGGCCGTTAGTTTGGACATTGCGAAGGCCTTCGATCGGGTTTGGCACAAAGCGCTTCTTTCGAAGCTCCCTTCCTATGGGCTTCCCGAGAAATAGTGCGATTGGATCACCAGCTTTCTTGCAGATCGGGGCATCAATGTCGTTGTTGACGGTGCAAGCTCCGATTGCAAGCCTATTAATGCTGGTGTTCCACAAGGCTGCGTGCTATCGCCAACGCTGTTTCTTCTGCATATCAATGATATTTTGCAAACCCCTAACATTCATTGCTATGCAGATGACAGCACTGGTGATGCTCTTTACACCGGCCGAGCCAATATTTCTCGGGAAAACGTCTCCGAGTGCCGGGACAAACTTGTGTCTGAAGTCTAGTCTTTGCTGAACAGAATCTCGGATTGGGGGCGACTAAATCTAGTCCAGTTTAACCCCCAGAAGACACAAGTTTGCGCGTTAACCGCTAAAAAGAACCCCTTTGTCGTATCTCCTCAGTTTCAAGGCACTCCCCTTGTTGCCTCAGCCAGTATCGGAATCCTCGGCGTCGACATATCGAGTGACGTGCAGTTTCGTGGTCACTTGGAAGAGAAGGCCAAATTGGCCTCTAAAAAGCTTGGCGTACTCAGCAGAGCGGGACAGTATTTCATGCCGGCACACCGCCTGCAACTTTACAAGGCGCAGGTTCGGCCGCACATGGAATACTGTTCCCATCTCTGGGCTGGGGCTCCCCAGTACCAGCTCCTTCCACTTGACCGCATCCAGCGTAGAGCGGCTCGAATCGTCGACGACCGAGTGTTTTCCGATCGGCTCGATTCACTGGCACTGCGAAGAGATGTTGCATCTCTTTGCATTTTCTTTCGCATATACCATGGAGATTGCTCTGAGGAATTGTTCGGATTAATCTCAGCCGCCAAATTTCGTGAACGCACTACGCGGCAAACGTCGCGATACCATCCACATCATCTGGATGCTTGGCGGTTCACCACTGTACGTTTCAAGAGGAGTTTTCTTCCGCGTACAACCTCTCTGTGGAATAGTTTACCACCAGCGATTTTTCCGGAACGATACGACCTGGGGACCTTCAAAAAAAGAGCGTACTTCTTTCTAAAGGGCTGGCAACGCACCTGCAATTCCCCTGGTGTTGCGGTTGATCATGGGCGGCGGTAGTCACTTAGCATCAGGTGAGCCGCATGCTCGTTTTACCCCTCTTCTATAAAAAAAATGAATTCTTATATTTACGCGAACACTACACATTGATTAAAACTACTTTTACGGATTTTTTCGAGATTAATTTGTAATTATTTTTAATTCCCGACGTTTCGGGTGCTTTCCAGCACCCATGGTCACGGTGGACTGTGATGACTGACATCCCGATGTAATTTTTAACCCCTCAGCCCCCTTAAAATTCTCATACAGTCGCATGCGCCCGGAAAATCCCGAACGGTCACATGCAACAGCACCCACCTGCAGCACTTAAAACCATTACTACTTATATTTGGAGACTACTTTTCTATGAAGAAGTTTGGTATTATAAAATCTATACAAAATTTTCTATATAAAAATTAGTTTTAGTTAATTACAAAAAGACTGTTGTATTTTGACAAATTGGTATGAATCCTTAGTGTGTTCTCTTGTGTATCCTCTGAGTGTTAATATCGAGCCAGTCTGTAAGTTGGCGAATCAATCTGACTCACTATTGGACGTAATGGAGCGTTCGGTTTGTGTATTTTTGGTAACCTATACAAATTCGGTGGTTTATCATATGAAGATATTATCAAATCAACGTCTAGATTCTTTTTCTCGGAGCATTTTAATTAGATCGCTAGTTGTTCTAAGCGTATTAGTTAGCTATTGATACATGATGGTGAATTCGCTAATACCATCATGTACCAAACCAACGAGGTTGTATGGGTTACCAAAAATACACAAAACAAACGCTCCACTACGTCCTATTCTGAGCCAGATCGATTCACCAACTTATAAGCTGGCACAACACTTGGCAAAAATACTGTCACCACTGAGAGGACATACCAGAGCACACACAAAGGATTCATAACATTTTGTTAGTGAGATAAAAGACCTACATCTCGCTGACAATAAAACTATGGTCAGATTTGATACTCAGTCGCTATTCCCATGCCTACCTATTGAAGACTGCATATCAATTGTAACTATAGGAAGCTAGAAGATAATAACATACCTGCTGAATATGCACTATTATTCAAACACTGCCTCACATCTGGCTATCTATTGTGAAAGGAAGAGTTCTACAAGCAAGTATATGGTGTGGCGATGGGGTCGCCTGTATCTCCCATAGTCGCCGACATATTCATGGAGGATTTCGAGGAGAAAGCCCTTCCTACTGCTCCCGTAAATCCAAGATTCTACAAGCGGTACGTAGACGACACTTTCACAATTTTACCATCTGACAAAGTAACTGCATTTTTAAACCACCTTAACTCTATAAACTATAAAATATAAGAGTTAGAGGCAAATAATTCTTTAGCTTTCCTAGATGTTTTAGTCATTCGAAATCCTGATAAAACAATTGGTCACACTGTGCATAGGAAAAAGACATATACCAATCGATATTTAAATAGTAAATCTCACTATCATCCTTCACAGGTAGCTACTGTGGGTAAATCTTTGTTTCAGAGAGTACGAGGGATATGTGACAGAAAACATCTGGCTGCCGAGCACGTCAAGCAAGTATTGCAAGACAACAAGCTTCGGGTCCCACGCTTATGTCACAGTGACCGAGTGAAGCCGGCCACAGTCGAGCCTGTACCTGCTCTACTACCATATGTCAGAGGAGTCACAGACAAGGTTGGCTACATCTTGAAGCGAGCTTCCATTAAAACATACTACAAACCGCCGAAGAAGATTAGTCAATTATTACCATCCGTCAAGTGTAATATCCCTCTAAAAGATGTCGGAGTGTACAAGTTAGATTGTGAATGTAGTCTCTCTTACAGAGGTCAAACAAAAAAGATCCATAAAAACCCGCGTGAAAGAACATATAGCTGACGTGAAGCACCGACGCTCCAGGAAGTCTGCAGTCTGCGAACATGTTCAAGATCGTCCCCACCATTATATTCGATTTGATAAACCACAAATCTTCGCAAAAGAACATTGATTCCTACCAAGGATGATACGCGAGGCTATTGAAATTAAAAAAAACATCCAAATTTCAATAGATAAGATGGATGGGTGCTGCCACCTGCTTGGGATCCTATTATCAACAAAATAAAACCCAAACCTAAGCATACTACTGCAAGACTTCATGATACTATAAGCTCGTTTTGCGTAAATCGGACCAAAAATTAATATTCAAAAACTGAAGCCGAACTAACTATGACATTGGGACATCAAACATCACAGTGACCCCAAACCAAGTGACCCCATCAAACCCCCTCCGTGAACATGGGTGCTGTAAAGCACCCGAAACGTCAGGAATTAAAAATAAGTAAAAGTAGTGAAATAAACGCGATAAAATCCGTAAATTTAGTTTTATTCAGTGTGTAGTGTTCGCGTAAATTTAAGAAATCATTACATCCAGTTTGCTTGTAAACTATCTCTAAACATCGACTTATAGAATCGAGAAACAAATCAAGTCGTAAATCAAATGGGTGAACGAACATGTAATAAATACTTTATAAGATATTAAGGCATATTGTGTGTATTCAGCGGACCTTCTGATTTATTGCTCAGGATTTGAGAAATGAAAAAATATTTTACTGACTTTCTACTATTTCAATTTGAAGTTTATTATTATTTATTATAAACAATCAATAAAATTATCCTTGTATCAATAGAATTATGAAAAATAATGTGATTGCAACCCATTAAAATAGCAGTTTTATATTTCAGAGCCATTTAATTACAACTAGTAATTGCCTTGTGGCCGAAAATCTACTGTAATTCAGTAATTTTTAGGTTTCTATATCGAACACACTGTATTTAACCGACTTAAAAAGGAAGAGATTTTCGATTCAAGTGTATGTTTTTTTTTGTATGTATATTATGCACTATTTTCGCAGATTGTGAACCGGTATTAATGATTATTTTTTTATTAAATAAGCTTTACCTCAAGGGTTACCTAAAAATAGCAAATTTTTTGTAGCGTGTTCGGACTTTTATGATTTGTCTTGACGAGGACTTTAGACCTCTTCGAATTTCAAGTTAAGCTCTAATGAAAGATATTTATTTGTATTGTTTACTTTGCTCTAATGTATATATATATATATATATATATATATATATATATATATATATATATATATATATATATTTTCTTTTATATGTTTATACAAATCAATCAGATGAGAATACTATATATAAGTAATATTATTATTGTCAATTTATAATTTAAAAATTAAAATTGACAATGAGAACGGCTTCGAACGTAATTTATTAATTTTTTAGGTTTCTATATCAGCAAACTGTATTTAAGTTTAAAACATTGCACATCTTTACTTATATACTAAATTCTTTGTCAAGCTTGTTCACTCCTGGACCTTGTAGAGGAATATGACACTTGACAGATGGTAACTGACTAATCTTCTTCCGCGGCTTGTAGAATGTTCTAACAGAAGCTCGCTTCAAGATGTAGCCAATCTTATCTGTGACACTTCTGACATATGGTAATACAGTAGACACACGCTCGACTGTGGCTGGCTTCACTCGGTCACTGTGTCGTAGGCGCGAGACCTGAAACTTGTTGTCGTGCAGAACCTGCTTGACGTGCTGAAGCTCTGCGGCCAGGTGTTTGCTGTCACAGATCGTGCTCGTGCTCTCTGTAACAAATATTTGCCCACGGTAGCTAACTGTGAAGGATGGTGGTGAGATTCACTGTTTAAATGGGTATTTTTTATATACACAGTGTGACCTATGGCGTTGTTAGGTTTTCGAATGACTAACACATCTAGGAAAGGTAAGGAATTATTAGCCTCTAACTCCATAGTAAGTTAAGTAAGTAGAGTTTATGGAATTAGGATGTTCTCTAAATGCAGTTATTTTGTCTAATGGTAAAATTGTGAAATTATCGTCTACGCACCGCTTGTAGAAGCTTGGGGTAGCAGGTACAGTAAGGAGAGATTTCTCTTTTTGGTAACCCATACAACTTCAGAGGTTTGGCACACGTAGGTATTATCGAATTGACATCTAGATTAAATTTTTTGAAATGTTTTTTTATTAAGATCGCTAGTTGTTTTAAGCGTATAAGTTGTAAGGTCTGTTGTGTCCTTACGGTATATAATTTCACCCGACTAAATTTTGCCTTTATTACCTTTATTAGTATTTAAAACATGTTTTTCTTTTCATGTACACCTAATATCTTTTAATATTTTTAAACAGTTTCTCCAAACTGAACAAGTCTAGTATTGTGTACTTTTATAAAAAGTAGTTGTAATTTTCATTAAGAGTTTTACAGCAATATCATTTCTGTTCTGGATTTTTCGGTGCTAAGGTGTATTTATAGGCGCTGCAAGGTGCGATCGGGGAAGTATTGAATTTGGCGAGACAAGCAAAGCTTCGGAGCGGAATAAAGTCAATCAGTGTGATACGCTCTGACAGCGCGCGACATGTTATACTCCCGTTCCCTCGGGACCTTAATGGCGGGAAAATTTTTTAAGTTAGAAAATTTTTTGCTATATTGCAAACTTTGCTATATTTTCACTTTGAGACAATATTTATGGATAAAACTTACAGGAATTCTTGTTGAATGTATAAACTATCGAATAAAATTATTTTTGGTTGCTAGAAATTGTAATAAAATACGTAAATTACCCTGTATAGCATAGCAGTAGTATATACTTCAATTTTAGTGACAAAATTACTACTAATTTGAATTCTACACTTTTGTTTTTGGAGAAATTTATATGAAAATGTGTGGAAATATGTATATTTTTATGTTTTATGTGTTTCTATTCGTTACTCATACCAAAATATTAAAATATTAAAAAAAATAATAATATTTTATCTGTATGACATTTCGAACAATATTTCAAAAATATTTTTGTGTGAATTTGAAATATATACAACGTCAAGTTATTTGAAATATGTAAGAAAACTATTTTTACGTACATTTTACACTAAAAATAAATGAGAATTTGAAAAATAACACATTTATGACCCAACCGCCAAAATGGGCCTTCCGGATTTTGAAGTACTTTTGGCAAATAATGATTTCTTAAATTTACGCGAACACTACACATTGAATAAAACTATTATTTACGGATTTTATCGCGTTTTATTACTTTAATTTATTTTTATTATTATCCCGACGTTTCGGGTGCTTTACAGCGCCCATGGTCACGGGGGGGACTGAGATGTTTGACGTCCCAATGTCATAGTTAGTCCGGCTACCTTCAGTTTTTTAATATTAATTTTTGGTCCGATTTACGCAAAACGAGCTTATAGTTTCATTAAGTCTTGCAGTGGTATGCTTGGGTTTGGGTTTAATTTTGTTGATTATAGGATCCCAAGCAGATGGTAGCACCCAACCATCTTCTCTATTGAAATTTGGATATTTTTTTAATTTCAATAGCCTCGCGTATCATCCTTGGTAGTAATCGGTGTTCTTTTGCGAGAATTTGTGGTTTATCAAATCTAATGTAATGGTGGGGACGATCTTGAACATGTTCGCAGACTGCAGACTTCCCGGAGCGTCGGTGCTTCACATCAGCTATATGTTCCTTCACGCGGGTTTTTATAGATCTCTTTGTTTGACCTATGTAAGAGAGACCACATTCACAATCTAGCTTGTACACACCTGCATCTTGTAGAGGAATATTACATTTGATGGATGGTAAAAATTGACTAATCTTCTTCAGCGGCTTGTAGTATGTCTTAATGGACGCTCGCTTCAAGATGTAGCCAATCTTGTCCGTGACTCCTCCAACATATGGTAGTAGAGCAGGTGCGCGCTCGACTGTTGCCGGCTTCACTCGTTCACTGTGACGTAGGCGCGGGACCCGAAGCTTGTTGTCTTGCAATACTTGCTTGACATGCTGAAGCTCCGCGGCCAGATGTTTTCTGTCACAGATCCCTCGTGCTCTCTGAAACAAAGATTTACCCACGGTAGCTAACTGTGAAGGATGATGGTGAGATTCACCATTTAGATTTTTTAGATTTCGGATGACTAAAACATCTAGGAAAGCTAAAGAATTATTTGCCTCTAACTCCATTGTGAATTGTATTTTAGAGTTTATGGAGTTAAGGTGGTCTAGAAATGCAGTTACTTTGTCAGATGGTAAAATTGTGAAAGTGTCGTCTACGTACCGCTTGTAGAACCTTGGATTTACAGGAGCAGTAAGAAGGGCTTTCTCCTCAAAGTCCTCCATGAATATGTCGGCGACTATGGGAGACACAGGTGAGCCCATCGCCACACCATCTACTTGCTTGTAGAACTCCTCCTTCCACAATAGATAGCCAGATGTGAGGCAATGTTCAAGTAGTATTGCATATTCTTGAGGCATGTTATTTTCTTCTAGCTTCCTAGTTACAATTGAGATGCAGTCCACAATAGATAGGCATGTAAATAGTGACTGAACATCAAAACTGACCATAGTTTCATTGTTAGCGAGATGTAGGTCTTTTATCTCACTCACAAAATGGTATGAATCCTTTGTGTGTGCTCTGGTATGTCCTCTCAGTGGTGATAGTATTTTTGCTAAGTATTGTGTCAGCTTATAAGTTGGTGAATCGATCTGGCTCACTATGGGACGTAGTGGAGCGTTTGGTTTGTGTATCTTCGGTAACCCATACAACCTCGGTGGTTTGGCACATGATGGTATTAGCGAATTCACGTCGAGATTTAATTTTTTTCGGAGTATTTCTTTATTAAATCGCTAGTTGTTTTAAGCGTGTTAGTTGTAGGGTCTGTTTTGACCTTTTTATATGTACTTTCGTCCGATAAAAGTTGTTGTATTTTAAAAATTATATTCCGACGTGTCCATTACTACCGTAGCATTTCCTTTATACGCGCGGAGAATCGTGAGTTCTGGTCTGTTCCGTAAGTTATTTAGCGCTGTAAATTCGTCTTTGGGAAGGTTTGGTTTCGGCACTGAACTGCGACGTAACAAGGACGAAATATCTTGACGTATGGCCTCCAAATCTTCCTTACCGATATTATTATTAAACAGACAATCCTCAACACTGTAGATAATTTCTTCGTACGGGATTTTTCGCGGAGTTAATGCGAAGTTCATTCCCTTCGCTAATACTTTCATTGTCGGTTCGTCCAGTGTATGTTTTGACAAATTACAGACAGTGCGTTGTTTATAGTTTGTGTCTATGGTCAACTGTTGTTTATTTTTCTGGCGTTGACTTGGATGTTTGGCATTTGATTTGATCGTTAATTTTTGGTATTTTTCTATTTGTTTATTTTTGCATTCATTGTATTTTGATGTTTCTCGTTTGTTTAAAGTTTCGATGCAATTATTAAAATCAAAAATTCAAATCGAATAATAATTATATATATATATATATATATATATATATATATATATATATATATATATATATATAGATATATATATATATATATATATTAATGAACTGATAATCTTTGTTTATTTATGATTTTATATGTTTTAGTCTAATTGTTTTGTATTATGATTAGAAAATTTCATTTGCATATGTGCTATTTATGTAAATTTGCATGCTATCACAATCACATAGAAAACATGTTGTTTAAGAATTGTACCATTATTATCTGTCCATGTTTTATGCAAATATATGAAATAAATAAGAAAATAAATAAACAGATTAAAAAAACTGCGGGTGCTTGATTGCCAAGCGTGGCAACTATGGAAATTATTCCCCTGCTGTCTGCCGTAATTATGATGAAGATGGCATTTAGAGTCTTTTTGTGGCAATTATGATAACTTAGTAAATTATTTGAAGTAGAATGTGAGAATGATGGATTAATACAAAAGTGGTTCCTGGCACTCTCTAGAAGAAGCATGGTGGACTCTTTCCTCTTCTGCAATCCACTAAAAAAATAAGAGAAAGTCAGTACCCAGCATTGTATTACACAAGTATTCATATATTTAATTTCATTATATTCAAAAGGAATTCAAAAATTTACTAGAAAGAAAGAAAGAACTGTTTATTTGATACACACATTTAAAACAAAAAATATACAAGCGCAAGGGGAAAAATATGCATGCATCGGCTTGTAAACTGCAAATCGCTTACTCATTAAAAAACTAAGAAGCAGTACATCCAAATCATTAATTAATAGTAAAACAAACAATCATTTAAAAAATAAAAATTTAAAATGTTATCAATAGTATGGTATGAAAATTAAATTTGTCATCAAAGTAGGTCAATAACTCAGCATAATGCTGCAAAGGCAGCGAAGGTTTTCAGTTGAAACCTTGTGACTACACTGACAATTCGAAGTTGTGATCATCCAATTACGAATTAAAGAGCTATTAATAACTAGGTGTGCACGCGACTTCTTTCGCGTGAAATCAGTACTTCTGATATTTGATGTTTTTACTAAGCGATGATGATTTATTTGTAAATGAAACTGTCGCGAAGACTTAAAAAAACACTAATCTGAATAAAAGCATTCAGCTAGTCGGTCAATATAAGATAGTGCCCTAAATAAGCAAGCCATCGCTAATTATTGATATTGAATAAAAACTTTGAAATGAAAACTAATATCCAATGTCTACCTAAAACTAATTACCTACACTAACAAAATAAATAAAACTGCGTAAGTGTCTATATTTTGTCTTATACTGCAAACAAATGAAAAATAAAACTAAGCTCAACCTAGGAAATTTTTGACCTTTAAGTAATACGCGTCATGGGGCTTAAAATCAGTTGGGTTTTCTATCAAGAAATTCTCAAAAAGGAGCCCGGAGTCAAGAGCTTAGCAGTTATTCATCCCTATGCCTCAGAAAGCACGTAAAGCCGTTTTATCTGTATTTGATCTCACTATATTTTTGTCGAATCACTAACTCGGACATAATGATAAATAGACAATTTTTAATTTTTTGCATATAATGATCAATAGGGGCAGATTTTTGTAAAGTTCTATAATAGGCGTTATTCATAATCATTATAGTTTTGTTTTACGAGTTTCCCCACTACCATATATTTAAAAACCACTTTTCCTCGCAAACCATGTATACTGGTTTTAACAATTAGGACAAAAAAAACTAATTTCATTATTTTAATCCTAAAGTATTCATACAAATTTTAAATAAATATGAAATCAACCCGTAGAAAACATTCTTAAAACCTTATTATTAATACATTATGCCGTATGTTACAATTTTGGTATTGCTCTCAGTACTACCAATCTTGACCATTTGTTATCTGTCTGTAAGGTACGATTTGAATATTTTATGAGCTGTTCCCTTCAAGCCAATATTTCTTAGCTTTTTTTTTTAAAATAATAGTTTTTGACTGACCGTGTCAAATGCTTTTTCGAGGTCAATATAAATGCATTAAGTATATTAATTCTTGTCTATCCTAAGTTTGATGTTCATAACGAGGTCTATAGTGGACGAAAGAGTATTGGATTTGGATCTAAATCCGTTTTGTTTGACGTAAAAATAATTTAATTAAGTCATCTGTTCTGCCAGACAGATGTATAGTATTTTTTAAATATTTTTGATAGAACCGGGAGCACTGAGATAGGCCGATAGTTTCCTGGTTCTTATTTTACTCCTGATTTATAAATTGGTGTCACTTTAGCTATTGAGACTACCCTGAAATATCCCTATTTCAATACATTTGTTTATACAACTGGTATACTCATCGAGAATAAGTATTGAGACACATTTTAATAATTTTGTGTTAATGCCATCTACACTCGAACTGCTGTTAGAATTTAAGTTATTTATAATTTTTAAAATTTCATTTTGGTTGCTAATTTTAAGGTAATAAGTGTAAAAGAGATAGCAGTGCGAAATAGATAGAAAGAGAAAGCGGACTGAGGTCAGTCATCTCAGTCCTCCGTGACCATGGGTGCTTGGGTGCATGGGTGAAACGTCGGGTATTAAAAATAAAATAAATAAAACGCGATTAAATCCGTAAAAGTTTTAATCAATGTATAGTGTTCGCGTAAATATAAGAAATTATTATAGAATGCCTCGCATACGAAACACAGCAGCATTAAGCTACTATTTGACGCTTATATTCTGTGAGAGCGTGGTCCATCCCCAGTCGAGACGACCGATTCGTGTTACAATTATACTACTAATATAACTGCAGCATGGCTCTACCACGTATTGGAGATCTGTTGGTAAATGGCAAAATTACCTTTACGGCAAATTAAATTTTATTCTGTTCGTTTTAACTATGTCCAATAAAAACGAAATTTTATAAACTCTATTTGCAAACGAAGTAAAAAAAGACGTGTGGCACTCGGGGACTGCCGCGGTAAAGCTATTGCATAGCATTTTGTATCAACTTATGCAATTATAATTATTTATTTATTTTATTTATGCAGTATTTCTTTTTCTTTGATATTAATTCAAGTTACTTAGGTTAATCCAATCAAATTCAACCAGATTTAACCGAACCCGCGTTATAACGAACTCACTATTTGTGAAAAATACTGTATCACCGGACCGCGTCGCAAAAAACTCAGGTTCGCGCAATACATACGTCAGGGCGGCCGTACGGCAATTATATTAACAAGACGCGCAACTACTCAGTTCCACGCTCCACGGCAAGATTTGTCACTTATTATTTATTGTCCAAATAATTGTCTTTAAATTCAAATGGCACGCTCTATTAACATAAGTCTAAGACAAAACAAGGAGACTTTCAATATATGAACAACCCGGCTTCGCGTTTGTGTTAGTAAAATAAGCTCTTATTAAGTTAGCTTAGAGTTTAAATTAGTGTAAGCTATACGCAATCCTTGTGGCATAATGAATGTAGGTAGTATTTTATTGACTCCCATTGTCTCGGCCGACGCGACGGTTGGACCGTAAAATGTAAACAGATGACGCTTTCTAACGATAATGAATATAATATTATAACAGTTAATGGTTCATTATTCTAATGTGTTGTAAGATTAAAAATATATAATGAAATATATTATCTGTTGTATGTTATAACGCCAACTTTAGGGGTGACCGACCGCGCGCACCAATGCAGCTAGCCTCCCCTTCCCGCACCTCACTAATCGTCGCTTCACACCGCTTGAGATAAGACGATCTACTATCAGGCGCTAACAAACCCCCGTCCCGGACATAAGGACCTATGTCCGCGAGTAAATTGGCAATTAGAAGACGCTTTGTATTGTTGGTTTTTACAAAAACGATCAACTGGGCAAATGATATCTGGCCCTTTGCTTTGTGAAAAAGCATTACAGTTAAATAAAAAAATAGGTGACGGCGGCTCGTTTGTCGCAAGTAACGGATGGTTATATAGATTTATATCTCTTCATGGAATTTAATCAATGTTTATTAAAAAATAATAATTTCTTAATAAACATTGATTTTCGTTGTAATTGTTGTTTTAATAAACACATAACATTATGTATGTACATATGTACTACAAATGCACAAAACCCGCTTTTCTTCATACATTCGATCATCCGGATTTTCGATTATCCGAATCCCTAACGGTAACAATTAGTCCGGTTAATCGAGTACATATATACATGTTGAGAATCTAAATTGAGAATTTAAACTATACGCGTGTGTTTGTGTGTGTATATAAAGAGGACTACTTTTAATATCGCTCATTTTAATATCAAAAAATTTAGGTTATCTTTATAGGAATATTATATTTTCAATTCAAAATTAGTACTGCATTTGTGATAATAATAAAATGTAAGTATGTATATAGAGTACTCACTCATTTTCTTTCCCTATTTTTTCGTGACTTTCTTCATTAATAATAAATGCACTTTGTTCATTCATATTCAAAATTTCAAAACACTTTATACACAAGCACCGTGTCGAAGACTGAGGAAAAAAAGACGTTAGACTATCGTTAGACAATGCACGGCCTTCAAGCCATACCTCCGTGACCGTCGGAGAGCGTGAGGTTTTTTTTCGTTACGAAATTTCTGGATTTTCCCGCACTCAAGGCCCGCGATAGAAGCTATGCAATAGCTTAAAAACTTCTCATATAAAATAAGAATTTTGTCTAATTTTAAGTACATTTTAACTTATTAAATAGTAAAATATATTAATAATATGCACTTTATTACTAATTCCAAATTTTAAAATAAAGAGAACAAATATGTCAGGACGGCACTATGGACTCCTACCCGCTCTAAGAAGTATGAGAACGCCTACACTGATATCCTTTTTTTATACATAAATTTCATTGAATGCATATAATAAGCCGTAAACTATATTATATTGACTGTATATTATTATATATAACCCGCTTCTTCGGTTGCGTAATCCGGTAAAGCGTGCGTGATAGATCGTGGAAACTTTTTCGAATATGAGTCAATCAATGTGAAGGCCTATGTTAAACAGTGAACTTTGTTATTATATATTTTATTATGCTAAAATGCTATAACGGTCATTGGATGTAAGGAGGAAACTTATATTTGCTGGTCCAATACAAAGGTTGCGTTAAAATCAGCAAGCAAAATAATTATTTACATATTACGTGTCCTTCTTATTTCGTTTATAATAAAACCTTATGGTGCTTGAAAATCCTTATAGCGCCATCTGAATAAAATTATAATACTTCACTTATTATTATAGTTTAATAAAAATGATATGATATTTAGTAAAGGACAGGTAGGAATAATTTATAAAAATCAATATCGGGTAACGTTGTAAATTTTAAAACAATGTAAATTTTAAAACTGTTAGAAATGCAAAAGGGGAATATAATATGTTACTACCAAGCTTTTATGATCCTTGCTGAAAGCAAAGAAATCGTTAATCACTTTTTAAAATTTTATTTACCATGTTGTTGGTACTTGGCGGTAGAGAAAAAAGTTATAAGCACATCTCATAAATTTTAATAAATAATTTGCACAACACCATATATCGATGGCATTGGTTAACAATTGTACTTTTTAGCTAAGATATTAGGATTTATATATTTTTTATAAATATTTATTACGTCATTCTTTATAATTTTATTAACCGCGTTTAGATACAATTATATCATCATAGAACACTATTTTACATTATTTATACAAATATACCTAACCTCAAACATTTGAACGGCTTGAAAATCGTTGAACTGATAAAGTTACGAGTAAGTATCAATTATACCTATCTCATTCTTTTATCACTTAGTAAAAGATAAGAGAAATTTTAGGTATTTCTTAATTGATTTAAATTTTTTAAACCCGATAATATGAATATATTTCGAACTAGATAGTTGAAAC
>CAJQZP010000471.1:0-49533 GCA_907164705.1 Parnassius apollo
AATATTATTTATAGTGCCTCTACCCATTACTTAACTTTTCACTTATTTTATTTCCTAATTAGGTTGTCTGGAAGAAATTGCTGCATAGCAATAAGACCGCCTTTTGTTTTTCTCTTTGTTTGTTTCTTGTTATGGTGTTTTTTTTGTGTTCAATAAAGGGTATTGTATTGTATGGAATAAGATCGTATTATTGAATGCAGGCTCACAATGATCGAACTGCCAGAATAGCGTGCTTTGTGATTCCTATTACGGTTTAACCTCATTGTTCATTTTCACTATACGAACACGTATAGTTGCATTGAAGAATTTCACTTCACTTAAGGCATTTTGTGGTGAATATAAAAATTTATAATGACTGCAACATAAATAAAATAAGAACATTATCAATGTCCTTGAAATCAACTAAATACGCATTATTGAGTATAACTCAAACACCACTGATCAGATACTGAACAGATTTATATTAGACCACATGAGAAGAATCCAGCTTTCAAATAAAAATCATCAAAATCGGTTCACCAAGAAAAAAGTTTTGAGGTAATATAAAAAACATACAGTAAAATTGAGAACTTCTTCCTTTTTTGAAGTCGGTTGAAAATTAAGCTTAAGGTGGGAAACGGTGTGGAGGACTCGAGGCATTTTGTGTCCTTAATTGTGCAAATCTCTACACATATATCTGTTCATTATAAAATAATCAGTTTATATTAGACTAAAATAAGATAGATTATGAAGCAAACTCGTCTTAATCATCACAATTGTTAGTTGCCAACCTGCAAGCCCATGGTGGCAGCTGCTTTATTTTCTAGTCGTCATTTAGAAGATGCTGCTATCCATCTTCTGGTTTGTTTCCCTCTGGCGCCTCTTACGAGGCTCACTGAACGACATGTAGCCCAACCCCATGTAGATATACTAACACTTAATTGATAAACATTGTATTCAAACTTTTAACAACTACATGTTATAAAATATTTTAATTGCGATGACATTGATTTTTTGTCTATTTTTATATAATATTACTTGTATAATATAACGAAAGTGAAAGTGTAGACTTTTCATTTCATATTATATTAAGATTTAGATAAGGTAATGCTGTTATTGAAGTCAGCTACAGCCTTTGTTTGAAAAAACAACTCTGTACTGTTTGGTGATGTGGATTATGTTGTGGTGTGGTGATGTAGAAACATTATTTATAAATATATCCATATAATATATAAAAATAAATAACAAATAAATACATGAAAATACGAATGTATACCTATATAGATGGCATAAACTCAAAGATTTATAGAGATGTTGTGTACAAGCTTCTGAAAAACAAATTAGGACGGGCACGTCTCTCTGACAGCAGTAGGGTCTCAGTCCATAAATGGACTGCTTGGATAGTAAAAGACCTGTCCAAAAATTTAGTTTATTAATACATTAGCAATTAGTTTTAATAGGTACCTAATATGACTTCCCACAAATTCTTTTGAAATCTTCTTCGTTATATTTTTCGATGTCAAACCTTTTGAAAATTAATTATTTCTTTACTATTCGTCAGTTATTTTATTGAAATTTTTTCAACGTCATATAGTTGATAGTATCTAAACGAGTGACTTTTAAAGTCAGCAGAATTGTCTTTTAGAAACAATTTCTGAAAATCAAAAGCTACTCTATCGCTTCAACATCCTCCTACTGCAGAAAGATCTTGTGATAAGAAGCGGCCCGAAACTCTCAGCTAGACTCGAAACTCCATTTTAAGAGTTCAAATGTAATAAATACTGGTTAACATTAAGTAAGTAACCTAAGTAAGACTAAGTGCGAACGTACAGTCCAAAAACAGTGACTTCGTCATCATTACGACTATTTACAAGTCCTACCCATAAATTGCCACAGAAGGGAAATATTTGATTTAATTGCAACCGCAGTTTTTTTTTTCTAATCATTATTAGCAAGACGCTGCTGCTCATCACCTGGGTTGTTTTCCTATGTCTTCTTTTACAACACCCACATGAGGATATGGGGGAGTGTATAATCTCACACCACCACTACATGGTCCATTATATATAACATATATAAAACCAGTTCACAAATACACAAACAAATTATCCCTAACGTATAACCAAAGCACCAAGTTCGTAGATAATGCCCTCACAGCAAACTAATAATAAGGAAGGAAACAACGGTCTTATATAATAGCTTAATACAATTTCATGCTAAATTAATTCCTGCGGGATACAACGTTAGTATTATAGCAGTGTAATAATATTGTGGGAGTTGAAACCGTAGGTAATCAAACGCTATTGAGGAGCAATGAATACTAGTACTAGTATTGTGAAGCCATTTTTTGTAGCTTAAAACCTTAGCTTTGATTAAATATTTTACATTGTTTTTTTAAAGATTAATCTCAATAGGAGGTAGGATTACTTTCTGCCCAGGAGTTTATCTAGATAGAAACTAACTTTTTTAACTAGTTTGCACTGCTGCTTCCGGAACACAACGTTTGTAGGGTATAGAGAGCCAGTATAATTTCAGAATGTGAGAGGTTACCTTAGTCCTCAGAGGAGACCACGCAGTAACCACTTCTGATCAGGTGGACTAAAACATATTTGTTTGTCACTTCAGTTGTATGAAAAATAATCTCAAACCCTTTTAAATATTTCCTTTGTTTAACATATTATATGAATTGCATATGCAATATATTTGTACTTGTGTATATATATATATATATATATATATATATATATATATATATATATATATATATATATATATATACATATATATTAGTCATCATTTTTCTATTTGTCTGGACGAGATCGCTCTTAGCAATAAGACCGAAACGCGAAGTAATTATTCGTAAGGCATTAAACCACTTTTTCTGTGTCGAGATTGAAACCATGGCGCCGTAACTGCGCAAACAAACGCTTAAAAAATTGATACCACTAGAATTAAAATGCAGGAAGTTAATGTAAATTCAATTGCCATAGTCTATAGATAATACAACAGCGAGATAAGTGCATCAAATTTGTACGATGCTCTGTGCACTGGTAACAACAGAACTAATTGTTTTTGATATATCGTAGATTCTTACGAGAGATGGTTGTTCGCAGCCTTCTTTTCTTAAATTGATGTCCACTGTCCATGGTCTCACATAAACACGGAACCTATAAGTCCCGGAGCGACAAAAGACAACCTCTTGAAGCAATGATAAATCTGCCACCAATAACTTTTTGGCAGACTTCACATGGTTTTCACATGATGGCTTCCGATACCGCCATAACACGTTATAATCCAGAAGCTACTTTTTGCAATTAACAAATTATTTGTAAGTGGTAGAGGCAAGCTGCAGCTATATTGTGGTTTAAGCAAGAATGGGTTGGCTCGACTAGGGTAGGACCACGCTCTCACAGAATACCAGCGTAAAATAGTAGCTTCATGCTACTATGTTGCGTATGGTGAGTGTAGGGAACCGAAGACTCTTTTTTATTGGAAATGATGCATTCCATCTCAATCTTCAGTGGTGACAACGCATCTGCGTTTTGATTCTTGATTGAAAATAAATGTGGGCCACAGCATCCACTAACCATTAGGTGGACTGTGTGCTCGTTTGTCACCGTTATTTTATATTTAAAAAAAACTTGGTTAACTGTTGTATTACTAAAAATGAGGGCTGACTCTTATAAGCTATCATTGTATTTAAAAAACATATACACAATAATTAAGCTGCGTTCTACTTTATCAGCTCCTAAAAATAATCTTACGCTCACCAAATGTCACTGTTGGAAATAAGGTGAACTTATTTGTAAAGTAGATGGTCACATTGTCATTATTATTGAAAAGTTGCGATTTAGAAGGGTTTTGGTTTCTATTGTATTTGTTATACACAAAACAATGCCTCAGTGCAGTATTCTTTATTTTTACACATTTTTAACTGTTTTATTCTACTAACTTTAATAATCGTAGTTTCGTGTATCCATTTCAAAACAAGTTTATACAAAATATAAGCAATATTTCAGAAACAAAAAAAAATTATCTCTACACTTTTCTAACAAATGACATTCCCCCGTCATGAAATCTGTTAAATATTTCGTGTCATTCCAAAGTGGCGCCGCCCTGGTGGCGGAAGAAGGCAGTCAAGTCACTGTCACACTTAGCACACAGATTGAAGATCGCAGTACCAGATGATTTGCACCTGCTGCTTTCCGTTGTTGGTTTGAATTTAGGAAGCCTGACATCCCATAGTCACGTATTACGACACCGATGAAGCGAAACGCGGTAATAGATATTTTTACGTTGCATTTATGCTAAATAAAAGTCACGATAGTATATTCATGTGATAAATGAATATACGAGTTTATACAAAACCTTCGTACAACTCATTACGCTGCCGATGAAACTTATTATAGAGACAGCATCAACGCAGAGGCAGGCTGATCAAAAAACTTTTCTCGATCAAAAAACTTTTCTCGACAAATAAACGATGCAAGGTATCGCATCGTTTATTTGTCAAGTAGACGCTAAGTTTTTGAAAGAGACAGTGTTAAGTTAGGTAGATATTTTGAAATGTTATTGTGATATTCTTCTTTTAAAGTCTTGAAGGTACTTTTTGGGACTTGAACTCGATGGGATGATGATATAATATCTAGAAAAATACAGTGTTATTTTACAAAGTTTTACTTTTAGGTAAAGGTTATTTTTATTTAAAGACGATATTAAAATATTATTTCTTTATTTATTTATTTATTTAAAAATTTACATGTTACACTAAACACCTTAAGCTAAAGGGTACATAGGGCGGACTTAATGCCATGTGGCGTTCTCGTTCTTGTTGGCAGTTGCGACCATTATACATAAATAAGTGCACATACATACACAAATATATATATATATATATATATACTGTTTGAATAATATATAATGACATAAATATTATATATAAACATTAAGGAAAAATAATGGTAATTAGTAGTTGCCTTCAGGTAATGTTCTCGGAGAAGAACTTTAAAAACTTTGAAATAATACTAGTTTTTACGGAATTTATCGCGTATATTTTAACTTTTTAAATACCCGACGTTTCGAACGCTTTACAGCACTCATGGTCACGGGCAGGACTGAGATGTTCAACGTCCATATGTCATGATTAACCGCGGTTACCATAGATTAAAATTTAACTTTTGTTCCGATCTATGCAGTATGAACTTATGGTATCTTGAAGTCTTGCAGTTGTATGCTTGGGTTGGGATTTAATTTTATTTATTATAGGATCCCAAGCAGATGGTAGCACCCAGCCATCTTCTCTATTGAAATTAGGATGTTTTTTTGATTTCAATAGCCTCGCGAAAAATTATAACTTTGCATTTGGCAGGATTAACAGAAATGCTATATTTAAATGACTATTCTCTTATGGCTTCCAAGTTATCATTTAGTTTGTGTATTACAAAGTTAAGATTATTTAAGCCTGACTGTACATAGAGCTGGAGATCATCCGCATACAGATGGTATGAACAATCTAAAACTGAGGAGATAGAATTTATAAATAAGGAAAACATAATAGGAAAAAGTATTCCGCCTTGCAGCACACCAGATTCAATTTCAGCCCATGCAGAAAACCGCTGACCTGAGAGAACTGATTAATGGCGACCGCGAATATAAGAAGAAAACCGTTCCAAAGCAAGGGATTAAAATTTAAGGTGCTTAAGGATGGATAGGAGGATACCATGATCCACTGTGTTGAAAGCGTTTGAAAAGTCAATAAGCACCACCACTATTAATTTCTGCTAATTTAAACCCTTTCTTATATCGTCTGTGACTTTGATAAGCGAAATGGTAGTATTGTGACCAGAGTAAAACCCCCGATTGAAATTCATTCAGCAGGTTATGTTTTGCAGTAAATACAGATATTTGCTTAAAGAACAGGCTTCCAGAACTTTAGAGAGGTATGGGAGAATTGAAATAGGACGAAAATGGTTAGGGAAAACAGGACCTGAGTCCAGAGAATAATTTAAAATGTGTGTTATAGCTGGAAGAAGGCACTCAAGAATCATAGAGAACATTTGCTTACTAATTTCATCGTAACCCACAACCTTGGATTTAATGGCTAACAGAGCTTTTTAATTTCATCCTGAGTAACAGGGGGAGAAACAAAAGTCAGGGATCAGGGAGAGGCTGCATTGATTCTATAGAAGCAATAGTTTGAGAACGGACTTGAGGGTCCAATGAGGTAATAGAAACAAAGTGACGATTAATGTTATCCAAATTGAGAGAGGCACCATATTCCGGAGAATTAGAAAATAGAAATATATTGTGTGAAGATATTGTGTGAATTAGAAATATATTATGCGTTTTTCTTTTTTATGAATATTATTGAGAGTGCAGTTTTTTATTGGCCAGTATGTATATTATGTACTTATCTATATAGCAAATGTTCAAATTGAATTTGTAAAAACTTATCATTTATAAAGAAAGTAAAACTTCAAAGCTCTAATCAAGAAAGCCTGCTGTATATTTTCACTTTATTGCTATTTTATTAATAGGCATATAATACCATAAAAGATACAAAAACCAATTAATAACCGACAAAATCCAACGGATTAGTAAGCCGAAGTGGTAATGAGTTGGTCATATAGCATATAGATAACCGATGGGAAAGAAGATTCTCGAGTGGCAGCGTCGTACGAAGTGTAGGACGACCCCATCCACTAGATGGAGTGACGACCTGGTAAAACATGCAGGTAAAGTCGATAGATAAAGGTAGCTTAGGACAGTGCTTTGATACCTACGTTTAGCAGTTGACTCGTGAAGGGCTATAATGGTGATAATGATGAAGATCATAAAATGAACGAGACCGCTTTTGTTTGCTTTCATAACATTATTCCTCGTGTTAGCTCACGGGCTATGAGACAGAAAACAGAGCTAAAGCAGCTATGGTTTTTTTTAATATCATAGTTTGTAAGCTATCCGAGTTGTCACTACGCGAAGTTCAAAGAAACAATTTTAAAAATACAAATACTGGCAGACGGGCTGGCAGCCGCAGCTTTTATATTTTTAGTTGTAATTATTATAAGAAGCTGATGCCCATCTTTGGAACTGTTTACGTCAATCGCCTCTCTCGACACCCAAGGGAAAAATAGTCTGCGTGTCGGACTCTTGCAGTTTCTAGGGATTTGTTCGCACTAGGGACTTGTTGAAACGATAGCGTAGCGCATTCTTTACTTCAGAAGCGACAGTAGACTCAAAAGATCGTAGGTTCGAATCCACCATAAGGCTACTATCGTTTACCACTCCTAACACAAGCGTTTTAAGCTTACCGGCAGTGGATACAGGGACTATTAGTAACGTTTATAACATTGATAGTATTTTAAAAAAATTGCTTCGTAATAATCAATTTGGAATAAAAATGTTGATCTTCTTTCATGATGATGTTATAACATCTTTTCTCTCTCAACGGTTATGTTAAGCTATTCAGCTAGAAAACGCAGCCAGTGTTTTTGGCACGATACAACGTGGAGTATGATAATTTGATAATCTATGTTTTAGTTTTATTGATTATGGTTATAAATATTGCATGTTTTAATGATAAAGAAATGAAATTTTTTATTAAAAAATATATTATAGTTAATTACCAAGGTTAGATAAATCCAACGCTAGATATTACATTAAAAGCTTTACAAATACGAAAACTGTTTTTTTTAAATAATTGACTAAAATCAAAGTCAAATTATGAACGTTTTAGTTATACAAATTTTTTATATAAATCATTTTGTTTTAAAAGCATTATTCTTTTAATAATAATTACTTCAACTGAATTTAAGTGCACTTTTAATATACTTATGGAGTTTTGTCTTCGTTCGTTATACAAGGCACGTTACACGCACGCACAGAATTCATTAATTCTATTCATGTCCATTGCTAAACTAACGTGCCACACTTGACAGACAACATTTTTAATCATTTTGCTATTGCCAAGAAGATACTGCAGCTCACTCAGTTTCCTTCTGTTACTTCTTACGGTACCCACGGGATGGTGTGGGGTAGTCGTGGTAGACACATGCTATATTACGGTTGTAGCAAGAATGGATCGGCTCAACCGGGGAAAGATCTCTATTTCTCACAGAATACCAGCCTTAAATAGTAGGTCAAAGCTGCTGTGTTTCGTATGGTGAATATAGAGAACCGGAGACCCTTTTCACCGGAAACGAGGTATTTCATCTTAATGCTCAGGGGTGAAAATGATTCTGCATATTGATACTTAAGCGAGGGTAAATGAAGATAATATGTGAAAAAATAAAGTCGATTTGCTTACGCCGCCACTATACGGAAACATGTAGAATACGTTGTGGAAACATCATTACATCATTAGGCATGTTGGATATTTTTGGATGGGGAAATCACTGAACTCGCGTGACTGTGATGCTCAGATATGTAAAATTCATAAAAATAATGTTGAAAATCCAAATGATTAAATTTTATAAAATTGATATATATATATATATATATATATATATATATATATATATATATATATATATATATATATATATATATATATCAAAGTCACAACATATAAAAGTCACAACACATCTAGATTCAAAATCCCTCGAAACGTTCTGTTACCGCAATCACAAACTTACATCAATAAACTTCTCACGGTTGCGGTTTACTACTGAAAACTATATACAAACAAGACAATATCTGCCACAACACTGTGAGTGTACGGTCTGTACTTCATGCAAACCTACCACAAATACTACAACATTTATCTGGCAATCAATGCATCATTTTTCTGAAACGACATTCCACATTTCTTAGAAATATTCAAATCAATAGATTTGAAAGCGAAATCGAAACGTTAGTAGATTGCAAGTTCGGAGGAGCTATTGCCGGTAATAAGGTTATTGTGAACGGTATAATGTGAAATTTTCTAATTCCCTTCATTCAATATGATGTCCTTTATTGCTAAAAAAACTTAAAAGAAGTGGCAGAGACTGATCAAATTTTGTGTGAAAGCACATGTGTGCGTGCCCTTGTAAGCGTTGATGTAAGGCCAAAATCTCAAAATGCCCTCTTTTGATCAGTAGCATTTATTACAGCCTATAAAAGTCCTCGGCTGAACATAATCCTTATAACTACTCTAGAGCCTCAAAGTTGTGATTTTGCCATTGTCACTACGCTCGGCAGGTTGGTTGGTAACCTCATTTTTTAGTTTCCTTTGGTCGTTTTTTATAACAGCCACGGGATGGATATAAGGTAGCAGACATTCCTACACCGTCACGACACGGTGTATATTCAGTAGTAGATATACAACTTTTCTTGATGTGACGTTTTCACCCTTGTTTTCTAATCCTTAGCCCCAAAAAGGTTCAGCTCGAAATAGAAAATCGTCTTCAAAGCCTAGAAGTTTGCAATACAGTAAACGATATAAATGACAATGCAGGTGAAAACTGTCGATGAGATCGGAGCAAAATTTTGCAAAACCTGAAATCAAGAAGTCGTCGATTACAAGTAACTCTGGAGCTTCTTTTGGCATTGCTTGGAGGAGGCCTTCAGTAGTTGGCTTGTGGAGGGATGTAGTGGTACCTAAAATAAACGCTAGATGGCCTGAAGTTATAAAATCTTGGATTGTTATGAATAATTTGGATATGATTTTTTGTTCAGTATGGTTAATTTTATTTATTTAATAAATTCGTTAATATTTTATATTGTTTCTATTAACAGTTCAAATTTATATTAATCAACTACAAAGGGGAGACTACAAGGGCGAGTTAATAGGAAACACCGCATTAAAAAAACATCAATGGCGAATACATTACTCATTTTCGATATAGTTTTTTTCGTAATAGTATTAGGGCGACAAACGTTATGATTGACTCGGTGCTACCATCTGCATAATGATGATAATGTGATGTTTTGAACATACTAAATATATTTACACTATAAATATCCTAATTATATAACAATTTCGCAATCTAGTGTATTTACACAAAGAAATCTCACAATTATCTTTAAAAATGTATTGCTTAAAAAAGACGAATAATTATTGTTATTAAATAGCGTATGAGCCATTGTAGCTCAGATGGTTAGCGCTTGCTATAAATTTTACGGTACTCGAGAAACACGCGGTCGATCCTTGCCGGGACCAATGAAATTGCTAATTGCAATTTTCAGTGCTTTATTACCAAGTGATCGTCGGTGAAGGAAAACATCGTGAGGAAACCTGCATGTCTGTGAAATAAGAAAAAATACTTCAAGGACATGTTAAGTTTGCCAACACACATAGGGTCAGTGCGGCGAACACTTCCTTACCCAAAAATCCTCTCAGAAATAAGAGAAGGCTTGTGCTTAACGGTGGGACGTATAAAGTCTGTAACTTTAAACTTAACTTTATTAAGAGGTTATTTTCAATCCTTGTTATAGTAATTATTAAGTACAGCCTATCAAAATGCCACTGCTGACTACCACAGGCCTCCCCATAGATAGACTGGCAAGGGAGATATTTGCCATAGTCGCCACGCTAGACAGACGGGTTGTTTTTGTTATTTTCCGGATATTATTAGGAAGATGCTGCTGTCCATCTCCTGTCTTGTTTTTCTGTTGCCTCTTACGACACCCGTTATGAAATGGGGTGGTAGATATTCTTACACCGCCACCACACGTTTTCCATTCTTAAGATTAAAGTTTCTTATATTCAGTGTGATTAGCATTTATTTGACGGAAAATTTTTATGTGACGGTTTATAAATATATCAGCATTAAGACAAATAAATATATTTCTATGAAAAACATATGGACATGCGAGTATTTTTGGTACGTTATAAATTGGACAATTGAACACGAGCGATTAGTATGTTCTATTTTGTTTACCATTATCTACTATAGCAAAATAAAAGGTTTTAGTTTTAGAATAACACCCATTTTATATCATGTAGTATATATATATATATATATATATATATATATATATATATATATATATATATATATATATATATATATATATATATATCAATTTTATAAAATTAATCAATTGGATTTTCAACATTATTTTTATGAATTTTACATATCTGAGCGTCACAGTCACGCGAGTTCAGTGATTTCCCCATCCAAAAATATCCAACATGCCTAATGGTGTAATGATGTTTCCACAACGTATTCTACATGTTTCCGTATAGTGGCGGCGTAAGCAAATCGACTTTATTTTTTCACATATTATCTTCACTTACCCTCGCTTAAGTATAAATATGCAGAAGCATTTTCACCCCTGAGCATTAAGATGAAATACCTCGTTTCCAGTGAAAAGGGTCTCCGGTTCTCTATATTCACCATACAAAACACAGCAGCTTTGACCTACTATTTAAGGCTGGTATTCTGTGAGAAATAGAGATCTTTCCCCGGTTGAGCCGATCCATTCTTGCTACAACCGTAATATAGCATGTGTCTACCACGACTACCCCACACCATCCCGTGGGTACCGTAAGAAGTAACAGAAGGAAACTGAGTGAGCTGCAGTATCTTCTTGGCAATAGCAAAATGATTAAAAATGTTGTCTGTCAAGTGTGGCACGTTAGTTTAGCAATGGACATGAATAGAATTAATGAATTCTGTGCGTGCGTGTAACGTGCCTTGTATAACGAACGAAGACAAAACTCCATAAGTATATTAAAAGTGCACTTAAATTCAGTTGAAGTAATTATTATTAAAAGAATAATGCTTTTAAAACAAAATGATTTATATAAAAATTTGTATAACTAAAACGTTCATAATTTGACTTTGATTTTAGTCAATTATTTAAAAAAAACAGTTTTCGTATTTGTAAAGCTTTTAATGTAATATCTAGCGTTGGATTTATCTAACCTTGGTAATTAACTATAATATATTTTTAATAAAAAATTTCATTTCTTTATCATTAAAACATGCAATATTTATAACCATAATCAATAAAACTAAAACATAGATTATCAAATTATCATACTTCACGTTGTATCGTGCCAAAAACACTGGCTGCGTTTTCTAGCTGAATAGCTTAACATAACCGTTGAGAGAGAAAAGATGTTATAACATCATCATGAAAGAAGATCAACATTTTTATTCCAAATTGATTATTACGAAGCAATTTTTTTAAAATACTATCAATGTTATAAACGTTACTAATAGTCCCTGTATCCACTGCCGGTAAGCTTAAAACGCTTGTGTTAGGAGTGGTAAACGATAGTAGCCTTATGGTGGATTCGAACCTACGATTCGAGTCTACTGTCGCTTCTGAAGTAAAGAATGCGCTACGCTATCGTTTCAACAAGTCCCTAGTGCGAACAAATCCCTAGAAACTGCAAGAGTCCGACACGCAGACTATTTTTCCCTTGGGTGTCGAGAGAGGCGATTGACGTAAACAGTTCCAAAGATGGGCATCAGCTTCTTATAATAATTACAACTAAAAATATAAAAGCTGCGGCTGCCAGCCCGTCTGCCAGTATTTGTATTTTTAAAATTGTTTCTTTGAACTTCGCGTAGTGACAACTCGGATAGCTTACAAACTATGATATTAAAAAAAAAACCATAGCTGCTTTAGCTCTGTTTTCTGTCTCATAGCCCGTGAGCTAACACGAGGAATAATGTTATGAAAGCAAACAAAAGCGGTCTCGTTCATTTTATGATCTTCATCATTATCACCATTATAGCCCTTCACGAGTCAACTGCTAAACATAGGTATCAAAGCAGTGTCCTAAGCTACCTTTATCTATCGACTTTACCTGCATGTTTTACCAGGTCGTCACTCCATCTAGTGGATGGGGTCGTCCTACACTTCGTACGACGCTGCCACTCGAGAATCTTCTTTCCCATCGGTTATCTATATGCTATATGACCAACTCATTACCACTTCGGCTTACTAATCCGTTGGATTTTGTCGGTTATTAATTGGTTTTTGTATCTTTTATGGTATTATATGCCTATTAATAAAATAGCAATAAAGTGAAAATATACAGCAGGCTTTCTTGATTAGAGCTTTGAAGTTTTACTTTCTTTATAAATGATAAGTTTTTACAAATTCAATTTGAACATTTGCTATATAGATAAGTACATAATATACATACTGGCCAATAAAAAACTGCACTGTCAATAATATTCATAAAAAAAGAAAAACGCATAATATATTTCTAATTCACACAATATCTTCACAAAATATATTTCTATTTTCTAATTCTCCGGAATATGGCGCCTCTCTCAATTTGGATGACATTAATCGTCACTTTGTTTCTATTACCTCATTGGACCCTCAAGTCCGTTCTCAAACTATTGCTTCTATAGAATCAATGCAGCCTCTCCTGATCCCTGACTTTTGTTTCTCCCCTGTTACTCAGGATGAAATTAAAAAGCTCTGTTAGCCATTAAATCCAAGGTTGTGGGTTACGATGAAATTAGTAAGCAAATGTTCTCTATGATTCTTGAGTGCCTTCTTCCAGCTATAACACACATTTTAAATTATTCTCTGGACTCAGGTCCTGTTTTCCCTAACCATTTTCGTCCTATTTCAATTCTCCCATACCTCCCTAAAGTTCTGGAAGCCTGTTCTTTAAGCAAATATCTGTATTTACTGCAAAACATAACCTGCTGAATGAATTTCAATCGGGGTTTTACTCTGGTCACAATACTACCATTTCGCTTATCAAAGTCACAGACGATATAAGAAAGGGTTTAAATTAGCAGAAATTAATAGTGGTGGTGCTTATTGACTTTTCAAACGCTTTCAACACAGTGGATCATGGTATCCTCCTATCCATCCTTAAGCACCTTAAATTTTAATCCCTTGCTTTGGAACGGTTTTCTTCTTATATTCGTGGTCGCCATTAATCAGTTCTCTCAGGTCAGCGATTTTCTGCATGGGCTGAAATTGAATCTGGTGTGCTGCAAGGCGGAATACTTTTTCCTATTATGTTTTCCTTATTTATAAATTCTATCTCCTCAGTTTTAGATTGTTCATACCATCTGTATGCGGATGATCTCCAGCTCTATGTACAGTCAGGCTTAAATAATCTTAACTTTGTAATACACAAACTAAATGATAACTTGGAAGCCATAAGAGAATAGTCATTTAAATATAGCATTTCTGTTAATCCTGCCAAATGCAAAGTTATAATTTTCGCGAGGCTATTGAAATCAAAAAACATCCTAATTTCAATAGAGAAGATGGCTGGGTGCTACCATCTGCTTGGGATCCTATAATAAATAAAATTAAATCCCAACCCAAGCATACAACTGCAAGACTTCAAGATACCATAAGTTCATACTGCATAGATCGGAACAAAAGTTAAATTTTAATCTATGGTAACCGCGGTTAACTATGACATATGGACGTTGAACATCTCAGTCCTGCCCGTGACCATGAGTGCTGTAAAGCGTTCGAAACGTCGGGTATTTAAAAAGTTAAAATATACGCGATAAATTCCGTAAAAACTAGTATTATTTCAAAGTTTTTAAAGTTTTTCTCCGAGAACATTACCTGAAGGCAACTACTAATTACCATTATTTTTCCTTAATGTTTATATATAATATTTATGTCATTATATATTATTCAAACAGTATATATATATATATATATATATTGTGTATGTATGTGCACTTATTTATGTATAATGGTCGCAACTGCCAACAAGAACGAGAACGCCACATGGCATTAAGTCCGCCCTATGTACCCTTTAGCTTAAGGTGTTTAGTGTAACATGTAAATTTTTAAATAAATAAATAAATAAAGAAATAATATTTTAATATCGTCTTTAAATAAAAATAACCTTTACCTAAAAGTAAAACTTTGTAAAATAACACTGTATTTTTCTAGATATTATATCATCATCCCATCGAGTTCAAGTCCCAAAAAGTACCTTCAAGACTTTAAAAGAAGAATATCACAATAACATTTCAAAATATCTACCTAACTTAACACTGTCTCTTTCAAAAACTTAGCGTCTACTTGACAAATAAACGATGCGATACCTTGCATCGTTTATTTGTCGAGAAAAGTTTTTTGATCGAGAAAAGTTTTTTGATCAGCCTGCCTCTGCGTTGATGCTGTCTCTATAATAAGTTTCATCGGCAGCGTAATGAGTTGTACGAAGGTTTTGTATAAACTCGTATATTCATTCATCACATGAATATACTATCGTGACTTTTATTTAGCATAAATGCAACGTAAAAATATCTATTACCGCGTTTCGCTTCATCGGTGTCGTAATACGTGACTATGGGATGTCAGGCTTCCTAAATTCAAACCAACAACGGAAAGCAGCAGGTGCAAATCATCTGGTACTGCGATCTTCAATCTGTGTGCTAAGTGTGACAGTGACTTGACTGCCTTTTTCCGCCACCAGGGCGGCGCCACTTTGGAATGACACGAAATATTTAACAGATTTCACGGCGGGGAAGGTCATTTGTTAGAAAAGTGTAGAGATAATTTTTTTGTTTCTGAAATATTGCTTATATTTTGTATAAACTTGTTTTGAAATGGATACACGAAACTACGATTATTAAAGTTAGTAGAATAAAACAGTTAAAAATGTGTAAAAATAAAGAATACTGCACTGAGGCATTGTTTTGTGTATAACAAATACAATAGAAACCAAAACCCTTCTAAATCGCAACTTTTCAATAATAATGACAATGTGACCATCTACTTTACAAATAAGTTCACCTTATTTCCAACAGTGACATTTGGTGAGCGTAAGATTATTTTTAGGAGCTGATAAAGTAGAACGCAGCTTAATTATTGTGTATATGTTTTTTAAATACAATGATAGCTTATAAGAGTCAGCCCTCATTTTTAGTAATACAACAGTTAACCAAGTTTTTTTAAATATAAAATGACGGTGACAAACGAGCACACAGTCCACCTAATGGTTAGTGGATGCTGTGGCCCACATTTATTTTCAATCAAGAATCAAAACGCAGATGCGTTGTCACCACTGAAGATTGAGATGGAATGCATCATTTCCAATAAAAAAGAGTCTTCGGTTCCCTACACTCACCATACGCAACATAGTAGCATGAAGCTACTATTTTACGCTGGTATTCTGTGAGAGCGTGGTCCTACCCTAGTCGAGCCAACCCATTCTTGCTTAAACCACAATATAGCTGCAGCTTGCCTCTACCACTTACAAATAATTTGTTAATTGCAAAAAGTAGCTTCTGGATTATAACGTGTTATGGCGGTATCGGAAGCCATCATGTGAAAACCATGTGAAGTCTGCCAAAAAGTTATTGGTGGCAGATTTATCATTGCTTCAAGAGGTTGTCTTTTGTCGCTCTGGGACTTATAGGTTCCGTGTTTATGTGAGACCATGGACAGTGGACATCAATTTAAGAAAAGAAGTCTGCGAACAACCGTCTCTCGTAAGAATCTACGATATATTAAAAACAATTAGTTCTGTTGTTACCAGTGCACAGAGCATCGTACAAATTTGATGCACTTATTTCGCTGTTGTATTAGAAATCTATAGACTATGGCAATTGAATTTACATTAACTTCCTGCATTTTAATTCTAGTGGTATCAATTTTTAAGCGTTTTTTTGCGCAGTTACGGCGCCATGGTTTCAATCTCGACACAGAAAAAGTGGTTTAATGCCTTACGAATAATTACTTCGCGTTTCGGTCTTATTGCTAAGAGCGATCTCGTCCAGACAAATAGAAAAATGATGACTAATATATATGTATATATATATATATATATATATATATATATATATATATATATACACAAGTACAAATATATTGCATATGCAATTCATATAATATGTTAAACAAAGGAAATATTTAAAAGGGTTTGAGATTATTTTTCATACAACTGAAGTGACAAACAAATATGTTTTAGTCCACCTGATCAGAAGTGGTTACTGCGTGGTCTCCTCTGAGGACTAAGGTAACCTCTCACATTCTGAAATTATACTGGCTCTCTATACCCTACAAACGTTGTGTTCCGGAAGCAGCAGTGCAAACTAGTTAAAAAAGTTAGTTTCTATCTAGATAAACTCCTGGGCAGAAAGTAATCCTACCTCCTATTGAGATTAATCTTTAAAAAAACAATGTAAAATATTTAATCAAAGCTAAGGTTTTAAGCTACAAAAAATGGCTTCACAATACTAGTACTAGTATTCATTGCTCCTCAATAGCGTTTGATTACCTACGGTTTCAACTCCCACAATATTATTACACTGCTATAATACTAACGTTGTATCCCGCAGGAATTAATTTAGCATGAAATTGTATTAAGCTATTATATAAGACCGTTGTTTCCTTCCTTATTATTAGTTTGCTGTGAGGGCATTATCTACGAACTTGGTGCTTTGGTTATACGTTAGGGATAATTTGTTTGTGTATTTGTGAACTGGTTTTATATATGTTATATATAATGGACCATGTAGTGGTGGTGTGAGATTATACACTCACCCATATCCTCATGTGGGTGTTGTAAAAGAAGACATAGGAAAACAACCCAGGTGATGAGCAGCAGCGTCTTGCTAATAATGATTAGAAAAAAAAAACTGCGGTTGCAATTAAATCAAATATTTCCCTTCTGTTGCAATTTATGGGTAGGACTTGTAAATAGTCGTAATGATGACGAAGTCACTGTTTTTGGACTGTACGTTCGCACTTAGTCTTACTTAGGTTACTTACTTAATGTTAACCAGTATTTATTACATTTGAACTCTTAAAATGGAGTTTCGAGTCTAGCTGAGAGTTTCGGGCCGCTTCTTATCACAAGATCTTTCTGCAGTAGGAGGATGTTGAAGCGATAGAGTAGCTTTTGATTTTCAGAAATTGTTTCTAAAAAGACAATTCTGCTGACTTTAAAAGTCACTCGTTTAGATACTATCAACTATATGACGTTGAAAAATTTCAATAAAGTAACTGACGAATAGTAAAGAAATAATTAATTTTCAAAAGGTTTGACATCGAAAAATATAACGAAGAAGATTTCAAAAGAATTTGTGGGAAGTCATATTAGGTACCTATTAAAACTAATTGCTAATGTATTAATAAACTAAATTTTTGGACAGGTCTTTTACTATCCAAGCAGTCCATTTATGGACTGAGACCCTACCGCTGTCAGAGAGACGTGCCCGTCCTAATTTGTTTTTCAGAAGCTTGTACACAACATCTCTATAAATCTTTGAGTTTATGCCATCTATATAGGTATACATTCGTATTTTCATGTATTTATTTGTTATTTATTTTTATATATTATATGGATATATTTATAAATAATGTTTCTACATCACTACACCACAACATAATCCACATCACCAAACAGTACAGAGTTGTTTTTCAAACAAAGGCTGTAGCTGACTTCAATAACAGCATTACCTTATCTAAATCTTAATATAATATGAAATGAAAAGTCTACACTTTCACTTTCGTTATATTATACAAGTAATGTTATATAAAAAATAGACAAAAAATCAATGTCATCGCAATTAAAATATTTTATAACATGTAGTTGTTAAAAGTTTGAATACAATGTTTATCAATTAAGTGTTAGTATATCTACATGGGGTTGGGCTACATGTCGTTCAGTGAGCCTCGTAAGAGGCGCCAGAGGGAAACAAACCAGAAGATGGATAGCAGCATCTTCTAAATGACGACTAGAAAATAAAGCAGCTGCCACCATGGGCTTGCAGGTTGGCAACTAACAATTGTGATGATTAAGACGAGTTTGCTTCATAATCTATCTTATTTTAGTCTAATATAAACTGATTATTTTATAATGAACAGATATATGTGTAGAGATTTGCACAATTAAGGACACAAAATGCCTCGAGTCCTCCACCGTTTCCACCTTAAGCTTAATTTTCAACCGACTTCAAAAAAGGAAGAAGTTCTCAATTTTACTGTATGTTTTTTATATTACCTCAAAACTTTTTTCTTGGTGAACCGATTTTGATGATTTTTATTTGAAAGCTGGATTCTTCTCATGTGGTCTAATATAAATCTGTTCAGTATCTGATCAGTGGTGTTTGAGTTATACTCAATAATGCGTATTTAGTTGATTTCAAGGACATTGATAATGTTCTTATTTTATTTATGTTGCAGTCATTATAAATTTTTATATTCACCACAAAATGCCTTAAGTGAAGTGAAATTCTTCAATGCAACTATACGTGTTCGTATAGTAAAAATGAAGATTGAGGTTTTACCGTAATAGGAATCACAAAGCACGCTATTCTGGCAGTTCGATTATTGTGAGCCTGCATTCAATAATACGATCTTATTCCATACAATACAATACCCTTTATTGAACACAAAAAAAAAAACACCATAACAAGAAACAAACAAAGAGAAAAACAAAAGGCGGTCTTATTGCTATGCAGCAATTTCTTCCAGACAACCTAAATAGGAAATAAAATAAGTGAAAAGTTAAGTAATGGGTAGAGTGCACTATAAATAATATTATAATCTATAAATATAAAAGAAATTTAATAAACATGCCGGAATTTACTTAATTGCCAGACTAGTGATCATAAAACGACAGGAATAGATAAAAGGAGGAGGGATGATTTAGAAGGAAATATAATGTATTTTAACTTGGTTTTTGAAAAAGTCTATTGTTTGAGCACATTTTATAGTTGATTGTAAGGAATTCCAAAGCTTAACTCCAAGAACTGAAAAAGATTTACTGTAAAATGTAGAAGAGTGCAAGGGATATAGAAGGGAAAGGTTTTCTAAGGATCGAAGGGATAGTTTGTGAGAGGAGCTGAGAAATTGGAAAAGTTCTTTAAGGTAGGGAGGACTTGATATATTAAATAAAACGCAGTAGAGAGCAGAAAGGCTATGAGTATTCCGACGAAGACGGATTGGAAGCCACTTGAGCTTAGTGTGGTATTCTGATACATGGTCATATTTACGAAGTCCAAATATAAACCTTATACATAGATTTTGGAGTCGCTCAAGTTGGTTAAGTTGCTCTTCGGTAATGTCTAGATAGCTTATGTCAGCATAATAGAGAATGGGGAGCAGTAAAGATTGGGCAAACATAATTTTGGCAGAGATGAGAAACAAGTAATTCATTCTTCGGAGTGAACCATAAGCTGCAAACATTTTACGTGACACTGCGTTGATTTGAGGAGACCAAGAAAGGCTAGAATCTATCAAGATTCCTAAGTTTTTCACTACATCCTTATAAGAAATTTGAAAACCATTAAATTTTATAGGATTTAACTGAGTTTTATTTAATTTGGAGATTATTCTTGAACTACCAATAATAATAGCTTGGGATTTTATCGGATTAACAGTTAATCCATAAGATCGACTCCAGTCAAGAATACACGCTAGATCCTTGTTTATATCACAAATTGCTTTTGGTAGATCCTCTACGGTTGTTTGTAGATCTGAAAATCATCAGCATACAAGTGGTGGAGAGAAGATATTCTGGAGGTAATAGAATTTATGAAGAGTGCAAATAAGAGAGGAGATAACACGCCACCTTGTGGAACGCCAGCAACGGTATCAAGCCACGAAGACATACTGACTTGTACCCGAATACATTGGCGACGTCAGTATAAGTAACTACGAAACCAGGCAATTGCAGTTGGAGATATGTTAAGAGAACGCAGTACACCAATTAGTAAATCATGATTTACATAATTGAAGGCATTGATGAAATCTAGCAACACCATCACTGTGACTTGGCGGTTATCCATTCCGAAAAGTATATCGTCAGTGATTTTTAATAATGCTGTAGTCGTACTGTGTCCTGGCCTAAATCCAGATTGATATGAGTTGAGGATATCATTTCTTGTGCAAAATGAATTTAATTGTTGTTGGACAAGACGTTCTAGGACTTCGGACAGAAAAGGAAGAATTGAAATGGGACGATACTCGGAATAACTCGAAGGATTAGCTTTTTTGGGCAAAGGAATGATTTGTGCATATTTCCATTGGGAAGGGAAGGAGGATGTGGATATACAAAAATTTAGGATAAAGGTAATAATAAATGTTACTATATCAAGTAAGGGAATAATCATTTTAGGACTGATATCATTACTTCCGACAGCGTCAGAATGTATAGAGAGTATGTTTCTCCTAACATCACAATATGCAAATTGCTTAAACACAAATGGAGGATAGTCAGAAGTGGGTAACGTTGAAAGTTGAGTTGTAGTTGACTTTGCAACATCATCGGTGCAAGAAGCAAAAGAAAAGTGCTGATTAAGCAAATTTAAATCTATATCATTTTGAATCGATCTTGAATGTGATTTCCCAACTCCAAGAGACTTTAGAAATTTCCAAACATGGCTTGGATCTTCCTTTTGAACAGATTTATGGATATGGCGTCGTCGTAAGTCTCTACACAACTTGTTACATTGATTACGTACGATCCTGTACTTTTCCCGAATCATGTCATTTTAGGATCTGACTTGTGTCTGGTCTTTGCAGCATTCTTTTTCACTATAATTTTCTTAAGGTCTTCGGTTAACCATGGGGCTGGAGGTTGGTGTACACGAACTGGACGAACAGGAGCATGTACATCGTAAATCTTAAAAAGGAGCGAGTTAAATACTGCTACCTGCTCGTCAACAGTACAAGTGTTTGTTACAGCCCTCCAATCCGTATTCACAGCATCACTCGTAATTTGTCCAAAACCATTTCCACAAAATTACGCTGCAGAAATATCCTTGATTTGGCTTTAGGTGGTCTTATTTTATAAAAAAGAAATAAAAGATCATAATATGAGAAGGAATTAGCAGCACATTGACCATATTTTTCAACATGGTCGAGAGAAGAAACAATAACCAAATCAAGGAGAGAAGGGATGCAGTTATAAAAAAAAATGAGTTTCAGAAAGGGGAAGAACATTTAAATTAGCTGCTTCTACCTGAGATTTAAGCCGACGGGAGCGGGCATTTTCATTAAGTAGGCAGCTATTAAAGTCACCTATTAGCACAGTGTGTGTGTTAAGTGGAGTAGGCTCCTAAAGGTGGTTATTCAATGTTGTAAAATAGTCAACTGAAGAAGTAGGGCTGTAAAAAACACCAAGAAGTAATTTAGTGTGCGACAGGTGAACTTCAATAAATAAGTATTCCGCTTCGTTCGGATTTTGAGATTGAGGTGATAGACGAAAAATAGAAAATGGAATATAAGAACGAAGGTAAACAGCAACACCACCACCGTCCCGAAAAGTCCAGTCGTTGCGTATTAAGTGGAATCCTGGAAGGGAAAAGGAAACAGATGGCAGACATGATTTTAACCATGATTCCGAAACTAAAATTGCATGAATGTTATTACCATCAAAGCTGGCCAGCATATCGGGGTAATGAGCCGGAATACTCTGTGCATTTATATGCACAATATTGAAATTTTTGAAAAACTGTATAAAATGGGAGTCAAGAGTTTCTATTAAAGATGGTACGCTTACAAAACTGTCGTTACTACTCAATACATCGGATGTTGAACAGAAGGATGAGAAACTTCGATTATGATCACTCTTACCTAAAGACATGTTATTTTTACAAAAAAAAAAAAACAACTACAAACTAATTAAATAATAATAATAAATAAGAAAAAAAAACTTAAACTAAAAGCTCTAAAACAAAACCAAAAACAACAATTATTAAACTAAATCTGTACTAGACATTCACTACCTACCAGCGTTTATACAAAATGAATATGACAACGAAAGTAATATAGTGAATAAAAACGAACCAAGGAATAATAAGTATACCGGTAGAATAATATTGTAACATATAGCACTTGAAATTCTGAAGTTTATTTTATAAATTACATTAAATATAAAATTATAAATGCTATACCGGCAACACTAATACAAAACAAAATTTAAAATACTGTTCTATGAAGAAAAAAAATATAGTTAGTCTGTGGCACAAATGACAACATTACTTTTAGTACAAGATGTCAGTCCAAGCAAAAACAAAGCAATTACAATTAAAATCAAACGTCAAAGTGGTAACAAAAGGTCAAAGACCTACCGCATTTGTCATTTGTTTAATTATTAATTTTTATTTACTTTTTAATAAAGGAGATGTTAACAAACAAGTGAAAGAAAAAGAAAAAAAATGTTAACAAGGAAAGATAAATACAATAAAATGACACGAAAAATAATGAAATTAACATACGATTTTTGTTGATAAGAAAATGAATGAGTCATTATGCTACTTCTTCGCTAATCTCTTAGAGCGTTGAATAACTTTGTTAGATCCACTTTCTTCACTGGCTGCCACCAGTTCTTGCGAAGCGGCTGCTGAAACTACTGGTACAGTTTCTAGCTCTGCCATGCACTCAACTTTGTGAGGCGTGCCGTCGGGAGCTATAATGTGGATACAACCATCTCTGGTCCAGCATTTACTTATGCCGAACTTCTGCCTGGCCTCCATGAATACCCTGTGACGGTCTTACGTAAGGAACTCGGATATTGTGACACCTGTGCCCTTGAGTTTGGTTTTTGAAAACCAAACTTGGTTACGAACAGCAACATCACGAAACTTAACCAATATCGGTCTTGGATTCTTTCCTGATAAACGTCCAAGGCGATGACAGCTACTAAAAGAAGTGTGAGATACATCAGAAACTTTGATTTTGTCCATTAAGAGAGAAGAGACTAGTATATATGTAACCTTAGTCTTATCCTCCGCAATTCCATGGAGCAGCAATATCTTACGTCGGCGTCTCATCTCAAGACGATCGATCTCTCTTCCAAGAAATTCTACCTGTTTCTGGACTGTTTCTAGAGCGAATAAGATGAACTTCCTAAAAGTTGCAAACTCAGCTGCCAGTGCCGAAGCGTTTGTGCAAGCGTTTATGAATGTTGGGGTGGTCTTCTCTAAGTCCCGTTGAAATTCGTTAATGCGAGAGTTGAATAGTTCTGACATGGCTGCCAGTGATCTCTTGAGTGTTACCATTGTTATTTTCAGTAGAGATAATTCAGCAAAGTAGGGAAAAGAATATATAAGGAAATTCCATAGTCAACCGCACAATGGATAGAGCGCTTTATTCAAGGACAAAGCTTTGGGGACTTAAATTGACACATATCCGATTCAATCAAGTATTTAATATATTTGTATTATACAAATAATAGTAGATATTGAGCACATAATCCATCTGATATGTGAATGTGAATAAGTGAATGCTATAATCTATATACACCTATATCTATCATATAAGGGGGACGGGTGAGGAAGTCGGGAATGCTTTCGCCAACATCCGCATACCTACATGTGCCAAACTCTATTCGGGAGAAAATAATCATCCTCCTCTCGTCCTGCATTCCAACTATCGCGGTGCAGCCCCACGAGAGTGATGGAGGATAGGGAAAATGGCGCCTTTCTACACTAATTTTTTTCTTCTTTCATTAAACCTTGGTTGCAGAGGACAGGATGATAGGATATCCTCCCGCCGCTGTCCAGCCGGCCCTTCAAATCGAATCAGTCAGTTTATTTTTTAGTTCACAATGGACGACCAATCCTTAGCTACTTACACCGCTCCACTCTACCTGCCACGAAAACGAAACGAAACTGGAACCTTTTCGCTAATCAGTATGCGACAATATTGTTTCGATCCCTGCTGGCACTAACAAAATTTTTAAATCGTAATTCCTGATTTTTTATATATCACTTGCTTGGCTTTGAGTGCTCTAAATTTATTCCATCTTTAATTTTCCAAGTCAGAACTAATAACCGATAAAGATTTATTGTTTCGTTAGTATTGTTACGAGCTTGAGGTTCGTGACAATAAAAATTGCCGATAAAATTACCTAAATTAACACTTTAATTTACTTTACACAAATTAAAACTAAAAACACTAATAATTAAACACACTAATTCACGTAATTCCGCTCCGAAGCTTCGCTTGTGTCGCTGAGTTCAACTCTACTACCATCGCATCTTGCAGCGCCTACTTATTTAAATTAGCAAAGAAATATCCAGAATGTTCAAGTAAACACGGGCAAGGTACCGAGCGTTCGAGTTTCGACTAGGCGCTGTCGGTTGAGTAATTTGTGATGTCATTTTCTCAATGCTCCCCTCGCTCTCGTTCCTGACACTAGATGGCGCTAGTGTATCGTTGACTGGAGCGCGTAACACTGCCCCCTCCTAAGACATGCTCGTCCCGAGCATTATCGGCCCCATAATAACGCGCCAAGCGATTCACATGGACGATCTTAGGAGTCCCTCTTGCGCCTTTCTGTAACGGCTCCGCAATGTCAAGGGCTGTCCTATCCCGTGGTGCACCAACATTGTACAATTTCGGTGCTCCTCTACTACGTGTCCGAGGTCCCCGCTCGGCCGCACAACTTGTACATGTACGACACCAATCCTCGACATCGTCACGATAATGGACCCAGTAAAACTGTTCTCGGACCTTCAGTAGAGTTCGTTTAACTCCCAGATGGACTATTGAACGACCATTATGGCACAACTGTAGAACATTCGGCACTTTAGCTTTAGGGACAACCATTTGCAAACGACAGCTGTCTCTTCGACCATTGTCCCATTTACGGCACAGGACTCCATCCTGAATCAGCAAGCTGTCCCATTGGGCCCAATAGCTTTTCGTGGTTGAACTCATCGCTGAGACGTCCCTCCACTTAGGCTTGGTAGCACGGGCCTTCATCCATTCCAGAATCGGCTTGATGTCCGGATCTTCCTGCTGTGCATGTCGTAGGTTGTCCTTCCACCCGTTGCTGAGGTGGTCTGTCCTGAGCATCCTCACGGATACCACCTCCTTACTCTCTTGCCTACTACAATGGTTGCAATCTTCAGGACAAGGTCTTCTTGACAATGCATCTGCGTTGCCGTGAGATTTCCCGCTGCAGTGTCTGATAGTAAAGTCGTATTCCTGCTGCTGCTGGGCGGTGCTGTTAGCCGCACTTCCTTTCTGAGACCGTTCATCTTCCCTTCGTAGGGTGCGCTCAGGGTAGCTGGACCGAAGATGGCCCCTTTCCCCACAGCCATAGCACCTAGGGCTGTATCTTTTATTGTGGTCGCGAAGCGTAACTGCTGTAACCTCCCTAGCGTGAGGTGAACGATGATCCTGTCGCCGCCAGGCAGTGTCGTTAGCTGCACTACCCTCTCGAGATCGATCAACTCTCCTTTCCACGGTTCGCTTAGGGCAGCTGATTCGAAGATGGCCTTTTTCCCCACAGCCATAGCACCTAGGGCTGTATCCTTTGTTGCGGTCGCGAACTGTAGCTGCTGCAACCTCCCTGACGCGATGGGAACGATGATCCTGCCGCACGGCTTCTACCTCCAGTGCATGGGCCAAGGCGTCCTTAAGCGTCTCATGGTGCCCGAGCCTCACAGCAGCTCTGACTTCCAGGTCACGGATGCCGTCGATGAATGTCTGCACCAGGTTCCCTCCAATGAGCGCAGGTACAGACCGGTATGCCTTTCGCACCAGCTTCTCCACCTCTAGAGCCCACTGCTGCAGGTTTTCGTTGATGCGCTGCACGCGATCCTTAAGCTGCGCACGAAAGACGTGTTCCAGGTGAGCGTCGCCATACCTCGCCTCCAATGCCTCAAGGAGTTGCTCATAAGTCACTTCCTCGCCGAGAGCTTCCAGAACTGTTAAGGCCTGGTCGCGCAGGCCTAGTGTGAGAGCAGTCATGGCCTGACTTTTATTCCAGCCGTTCGCCTTCATAACAGCCTCGAACTGGATTTTGTAGGCTGACCAGGAAGAAGTCCCGTCGAATGGTGGCACCTTGAACCCACGTAGCGAAGGTGTAGTAGCTACTACGGGAACTGTAGCTCCATCTCCAAGTTTGAGTTCGTCCAGTGATTTCTTCATGTCAGCCATTACGTTGTCAACCCGATTGTTCACTTGGTCGATTCGGGTTTCGGCCTCCGACAGGCGGTTGTCATGTTGAGCAACCTTATCCTTCACCTCCCGTATCTCTTTTCCGAAGATAGCGTGAAGGTCCTTCATGAGGAGCATCTGCTCTTCCTTATCGCGTTGGAGTTGCTCTTCTAAACGACGGGCCTGTTCCTCCTGTCGGCGGGCCTGTTCCTCCTGTCCGCCCCGCAGCTGCTCTTCCAATCGGCGGGCCTGTCCCTCCTGTCCGCTCTGCAGCTGCTCTTTCACCCGACGGACCTGTTCCTCCTGTCGGCGAGCCTGCTCCTCTTGTCGGCGAGCCTGCTCCTCCTGTCGGCGAGCCTGCTCCTGCAGCATCACCATCAGAGCACCTAAGTCAGGTGCTGCAGATGTAGGAGCTACCGACGGGCCTTCAGCCGGTGGCTGGCCCTCCGACGTCTGCGGCGTTGCACCACCAAATCTTCTTTGGTCCGTCTCCTGCTGGCGTTGACTTCGGGTACGGACACCCTCCGTTTCCTCCTTAGGTAAAATCGGCATGATTTAATCCCACTTCTGACACCAATTGTTACGAGCTTGAGGTTCGTGACAATAAAAATTGCCGATAAAATTACCTAAATTAACACTTTAATTTACTTTACACAAATTAAAACTAAAAACACTAATAATTAAACACACTAATTCACTTAATTCCGCTCCGAAGCTTCGCTTGTGTCGCTGAGTTCAACTCTACTACCATCGCATCTTGCAGCGCCTACTTATTTAAATTAGCAAAGAAATATCCAGAATGTTCAAGTAAACACGGGCAAGGTACCGAGCGTTCGAGTTTCGACTAGGCGCTGTCGGTTGAGTAATTTGTGATGTCATTTTCTCAATGCTCCCCTCGCTCTCGTTCCTGACACTAGATGGCGCTAGTGTATCGTTGACTGGAGCGCGTAACAGTATCGTGCTTTATTTGTTTTAGGTGCAAAATTTAATTAAATGGACATAAAATCATAAACCATGGTCACTATTTATTTGGTTTGCAAATTAATTCACTATTATAAAAAACAGAAGAATTATTTCTCCTAATATCGCTAACTCACTGTACGAGTAATACGAGTATTAACATTTTAGCGCTCTTAATCAATAGGAATACGACGTCGGTCATTTGCAGAATTCGCTAGCAGGATTTGTGGGAAAGATTTAGACATTTTAATTAACTACATTGCGAATTTAATTAGACAATGACACTTGAAGATATAATTATTATTAAGAAGTGTAATAAAATGAAATAATATTTTCTAATCAATCGTAATGTAAGCGAATTGGTGATAGGAGTGAAATATCAACGACAAATTATATAGTGGTCTCCGCGTATAGTATTAGAGTTGGTGTTATCGAGAAGCTCATTTCACCATCTTTATCCTTTCATTCATTACAGAGAAACTGAAACAGGAGATGGGCATCATCCTTCTGATAATAACTTAAATTATGGAAATATCCCTCCCCCCATGAGGTTATCTAAGGAGAAAGCTTATGTGCAGCAGTGGCTTTTATGATGATAGTGATGAGAAATTAAATTTTAATAAGAATTAAATAAAAAAATAGTTGTGTAAATAATACGCCAAAGAACATCATCACCACCGCTACTACACCCTATCTCATCACCACAAATTCTATTGTAAGATTGTAAGTTAAATTAATAATAGTGGAATCTAAGTTAAATTTCAGCTTTTTTATTTTAACTTATTTATTTTTTCCGCACTGGTTTAAACATAAATTGAATACAGGGACAATTCTTAGCAGCACTATGGAGGAAACTCTTGTATATACAACTTGTATAATAGCAAAAACCTATGCTTCCTGTTAAGTGCGTTATCAGAATCAGTATTTAAACGTATAGAAATATTTTTTTTAGAAAACTCCCGCTGGGTTTCTTGCTGGGTCTCCCCAGGACAGAGGTTTTTTTTTGCGAACCAGTGTAAATGAAAAAAGTGACTTTCAATAAGTAATGTTTATAACCTACATTGAATAAAAAAGTTTCTGTTTCTGTTTATATCCGAAACGAAGTTGTTTTTTAAAATTCAATTGTTATCAGGAAGATTCTGTTGCTAATTTCCTAGTAGAGTTTCCCTCTGTCGCGTCAGTTAGAAAATATTTTTACACCGCCACTTCACATTTAAGAAGACGACTCAATGACTAACATTTTTGTTATATCAAATTATCAAGGCGATTTGTGTGATTAGTTGTAAATTATTATACGACAGCTATCTCAACGCGCCAGAAACCTATTGTTATTATAACGACGTGTAATCAATAAACAATTGGCCGTAGAATAACTTATTGCTGTGCGTGATTCGATGTGATAGCGTCTTAATATATTAAATCATATCGACATCTCGTGATTGAGTGTATATATAACACTTTGTATTACTATAAATATTTGTGACGTTTTAATTAAAATGCATCGTTTGCATGAAACTTTTCACTTTTTTATAGGATAAGAGAGTGAGAGAATAGGTGGAGGCTGTTGCTCATAGACGTTTACATCTGTTCTCGATTAAGGATGAAAATGCAGATTGTTGTCACACCTGAGGACTAAGATAGAATGCCTCATTTGGTTGATTGATCAGTTCATCAGAACTTCTCACCAAACGGGATGAGCATTACTGCAGATGTGTACTCTGAAGAACTGAACGCAATGATGTAGAAACTCGCACGTCTCCAACCAGCCTTGGTCAATCGCTCGTCCCCGCTGCTCCTGCACGGGCACGAGTTGACGATCTCGTACTGCACAAAAGACTGTCTCCAGATTACAAGAGCTGGAGTTAGTAGCTCTCCGTCATACGCCGTACTCACCAGACCTTGCGCCTACAAACTTCTACTTTTGCAGAATTTTGATAACGTTAAAAATATTCAATACCCAAGAGACAATATAAAATGCCTTTTGTGACGGCCCAATATTATTATTAATAATTAAATTCAATATAAAGGGGCATCAAAAATAGTCTTAAAATAGGCAATAAAATTACATTAATAATCATAAAGTTAATATAAATACATTTCAGACATTAGACAAATATTATAGTAAATTTGATTTTTATTTATCATATTTTAAATAAAAAAAATATTTAAAATATGATAAATAATAGAAATACAAGTCGAAAATATTATACAAATAAAGATAAATAACATTTATAAGTTAATTAGAAAATTTGTTAAAAATTGTCTAAGTTATGGAAGGTGTTCATGTATAGATGTCTTGTATGAAGAAGCTGCCGGAGATACAAATCTGCAGTTGTACATATATATGGGGTGCCCGACTGCTTGAAGTACTGTAGCACAATGACTAGTCCTATATTATAGTAAACTCAATTTTACAAAAGCAATACTATAGAAGGTCTCTATGATGAATTTGCATTACAATAGTAGGGTCGTGGGTTTAAGTCCTATATATTAATGACTTATGAAAGTTAGGTCTATGATACAAAAGCAATACTATAGAAGGTCTCTATGATGAATTTGCATTACAATAGTAGGGTCGTGGGTTCAAGTCCTATATATTAATGACTTATGAAAGTAAGGTCTATGTTAAAAACCATTATTATAGAAGGTCTCCTTGATGCATAAGCATTTATGGGGTGGTCGGGTGACCGACTGCTCTTAGTACTGTAGCAAAATGACTAGTCCTTATTGGGGACTTGAAAAGGAATATTATGGTGGCGTGTATGCTGCTTCACGAGCAATTGGTCCGAGGTAAACTTGGACTCGCTAACCGATGTGTCCTAGACATATCATCTTAGTGCCGGTGGTAAGCGGGTTTGTTGTAATAATACGGCTTTCCCGTGGATATCGCACACCCATACCGTTTGTGGGCGGCGTCTTAGCGCATAGCGATGCATCGTCTATCTTTCGGAATGGGATGAGTGTGTTTGGTAGCACTTTTAAGTGTAACAGGCATACTCAACTTCATGTCTTAGTGCATTAGCGCTATGATACGTGGAGTTTTGTTCACTGGCGTCTTAGTAGCGTGCTACTATGGTACGTTGGTGATATTTTTTAGTTAACAACAATACAAACTTTGTTACCAAAGTCGATAGGGATCATATGGGTGTGTTGTGAAAGGGCGCCGCCCGTATGATAGTTGCATTGATGCTTACTGCTACTTGCGGTATTGCGTCTTGTGATGGATCTGCGGGTGTGCTGCGATTGATTTGACGCACTCTTGTGGTTCTGGTCGATGGAGGTATGCGGGTGGTGATGTCTGCTGGGATGTATGGGGGACCTTGGGATGGTGTAAGCTCGACGATAGTCGTATTGATGCTTGTTGCGTTCTGCAGCATTTCGTCTCTGCGATGGTTGTTTGGTGGTACGCTATTCTCAATGGCGCTCTCTGCGTCTTGGTTTGACTCACACCTAAGTAGCTTTGTCCAAGTCGGGTCCCTTCATTACGTGGCTGCAGACTGTCTGTCCTCCACGATGTTTTATATGACAACATAATAACATATCTCTGTAACTTTCGCACCTTTGAATGATTGAAGGCAACTTGTTGGTGGGTGAGAAAAACATGATCGAAAATGTATTTACTCAACGTCAGTGACACAAACCTTTTCTGATGTAAAATTATTACTAACATCTTATAACTGCCTTTTGGCTATATGCGCCGTTGTATTGGTTGGTGGAGCATATGTGTCGACCTCATGCGGGTGGCAGCTGGAGGGAGGATCTGTGGAGACTCTCAAATCTGCGGCAAAAAGCCGCACAACGTGGGACCCCATTCCCTTGAGGTGAGCGGTAGACTCATGACACGCTCTGCGGCTAATAGCCGTGCCGATCATGCAATCGATGGTGATGGTGGTGGTGATGCTATACACTTACATCACGTCTGCAGGAGCGGCGGTTTGGCAGGTGGTGGCGCGCACGGAGGGTTTACGGCCAGTGTGCTTATTTGCCTAATCCGTGTGACGTACATTCACTATGGCTGGATTCGTTCGTATTTTGTATGGCGTTTACATGCATTGACATGCGGGACTTCGGTCGATGTTTGTGCTTACGCAACTAACAAGGGGCTAAGCCTCTTTTACTGGTTCGCCAGTTATTTTGCTGCGGACTACGCTCCAGTTCCCGAATTAACGTTCCCTTCGGGGGGAGTGCATTAAAATGCTTGGCGCTCACCGCGCACGGCGTGTGTATTTTATGTATAAATATATTGTGAGCCTTTTCAAGCGGGAAGGGATAATTAATAATAAATTAACAATGTAAACCTGATACAGGTTATATCTTCTTAACCTTTCTCGAGCCCTGTCTTCGTGAACGGGGTTCACTTAGCTTATAAGGCACTACCAACAGCTTTCAATTGCTCTAGTGGATATTCATTCTTCAAAAAGACACCTAAAAGAACTAAGTTACTAAACAAACACGACATAAATAAGGGTCCTAACTAAGACGATCACACAAAAATATTACAAACGGCCTATTATTAAACCTTTTGAAAGATCATTTATAAAGATCAAAACATATCTTATTTATCCTAGTCACATATATATGTAATGTTATTGAAAAGGGGGAAATATTTAATATTTAATATATTTATTTATATAGAGAAGGTGGAGCGTTACACTTTGGAGAATTTATTGCCTTTCGTCCAGCTGATTTCTTCAAGAAGCTGCATCTTTTAACTACCACTGCGCTGGCAAAGATGCATCGATTGCTCGAGTTGATTACTTTGATTAATAGAAATAAAAATAAGTAAATATACTTTGAATGAGAAAAATATACTTTGACCTATTTCATAAAAACTGCAGTCTTATAGGTAAACAAAATGCATATTATTGTAAATTACATTAATATAACATACTTTCTGTGGTGGCGGAGTAAATGAATCAATCACCCTTTTTCGTCGTGAGTGTCATTGGAGTTGACTAAAGGAAGTTGAAAAAAGGGAAGAATTCCAAAAAGCGGTATTATGGTATTATGTAAATAAATTTATATTTTATTTCAGTTAATATTATTTTTAGTATTAAGCTGTACAATATATTAAATAAATACAAAAAAAAACAAAATAAATTAATTTGTATTTATTAGTTTTGTTATTGAGTTTCTCAATACATTACACATTTATTTATTTTAACTAAAAATAACTGTGCATAATTATTATCACTAAAATAATAGTATTACAAATAATATGTACAATTCTCAATAGTACATAAATTAATATTTATACATTTAAAACAAAACAATTTCCAATAACGTTTTAGTTTTAATATTAAAGCACAGTACTGTAGCGACCCCACGGCAAGCTTTAAATTTTATATATCTAGGCAATTATAATCGCTAAGCGTAAAGTACTCAGACTCACAATAGTAGAAGCTGCGTCAAAGTTCCGTAATGTCTACTACTACCAGCTTAATCTTATTTAGTAGCCAACTTTATTTTGAAAGGCTGACAACACAACTGCAATTCTCACCGGCGCTCACAAGCTGCTGTCGATACTTACGACAGTTACGACAAGTTACAGATTTTTCTATTATATGAGAGGGGGTTTTCCCCTCTCATATAATATAAAATTCTGTAACTTACATAATACAACAATACTTTTTAAGTTATATCACTACTAATGACATCTACATATTATATACATAATTATATACACACCTCACATTATATAAAAATGATCCCTACTATATGGCTATAAGGGTTTACAACCATTTACCTAATACAATAAAAGCCCTCCAGTGTCGTAAATTTGAAATAGTACTCAAGAAAATGCTTATTGTAAAAACATATTACAGTTTGAATGAATATTTTAATGATAAATTATAAATCAATTTTAATTATTTGACAATTTTCTTTATTACATATTTTGACATTGTTAGTATTTTTTTATCAAAATTTTTAAACTTTATTTACATAATATAAATGACGAATGATCAGTTGACACATAATATTTATTGAAATTTAATTTTTAAAATAAATGTGTAAGTATTATTTAGTCTGACATTTTACAATATAATTGATATATTGTGAACTATAAATACTGTAATTTGAATGAAATGAAAATGACTTCCATATTACTTAAAATTCAAACTCTGTACGCCCGTACAGGTTGTCACATGTTCGGTAAATCCTATACCTTTAAACGAGCAATTCTAAATATATATATATATATAATCGGAATCTCGGAAACGGCTCCAACGATTTTCATAAAATTTTGTGTGCAGGGAGTTTCGGGGGCAATAAATCGATCTAGCTAGGATATTTTTAGAAAATGACTTTTTGTCCGTTTTTGTAGGCAATGAAAAACAGCTACAATATCGTTAGAATAAGAAGGTAAATTTTGACAGTTTATTAACGATTACAAATAGCTTAATTGGTATATTGGGCGGTCACAAAATCGTAATACCATGGTTCGAGCCCAGACCGACCGACCGACCTTTTTTAATTTTTTTTCAAGTTCCTTTCTTTTTTTGAGAAAATCTATTTTTTTCGAGCTCTTTTTTAGTATTTTTTAAAAACACGAAAATTTAAATTAAACTAATTGCACTCATGATTTTTTATTCAAATAACCAGTTCAGTTTTTTCTATTATGTCGCTAAGATCAAAAGATATTATTCGTATTTCATCAGTATGTAATTTCTATCTAAATATAATTTCCAAAACACACGAATTAAAAAAAAACATGGAAAAATACCGAGCAAAGATCGGTCAACCGGGTACTATATTGTTATAACTTTATACTTTGTGACATGCAATAAAGAATTATGAATTATATATATATATATATATATGGCATACATCTGCTGCCTTTATGTTTTACCAGTTCATCACTCCAGTTAGTTTTATATTAGTTCAGTATTAGGTAAGGATTTCCCGCCATTTTTTCCGTAAGGTCGTGGTTATTCCCTACCGAACCAACTCATTAGTGCTGCACTTGCTTGTGACGCCACCACGAAAGGAAAATACAAAATGTATATGTCAATCCAATCCAAATTGTAGCTAAAGATGGACTATTTATACGTAACCGTCCTTAATACATAATCGAAGCATTAAATAGCCACATAAACGTGAATCACAAATGAGGAAAAGCAACCAAAGTTCTAAATAATGGTTTTCGATGGGAAGAAGGTTGCGGTTTCCTTTTTTTATACAAGCAAATATAACAAATTAGTTCTTAGTTCACTCTCTATTTCCTCATTCTCATAGTCCGATGGGACGGTAATTCGACACGACTGGAGAGATCAAAGGCTTAACGAGGCAAGTGGGTGACACATCACCAACTTCCTGACTCCGGCCTGCTATTGAGAATATCTCAAAAGCGATTTAGGCACGAGCCGTTAATCGAAGTCAGGACCTCATGACCAGCAATCACGTTTGCGACTACGCTTAAAGGTGCAGTATGTCTCTACCACGTATAGAGTTCTTTGCATAATATAACTAGATTTTTTTTTATATAATTTAATTCAGCTTTCTCCATACTCATTCCCAGTAATGATTCGAGATTGATTTTCAACAAAGTGCTTACGATCCTTATATCGGGAACTTTATAGCGGTGTCTCAAGGTTTTTGTTTCTAATATATTTCGTGACAGGACGTTCTTCGGTTACTTTGTTTATGACTTACGTAAAACTCATTATTGAATTCTATGAAACTCATAACGGAGGCAACATCACCTTAGGAAAGCCGATCAAAAGTTTTCTCGTTACTGTCACTTACCTTTGTCATTTTAAGAACTTACCTACTCGAGTTGATTTTTGGAGACAAAACTCTGAGGAGTTTTATTGATATTCTTAAACAAACACACCGACATAAATATTTGACTTACCTTTATTATTGCCATAGACCATAACGTTTATAATTAAACATGTTCTCTCTACAGACATCATCAGTATTATCTTTTTTTGCGTGGGTATTGCAACATAAAAAAAATGCTGTAATCAAATATAGCCCTCAATAACAAATGCGCTTAAGCTCAATAAGCAATGTGGATGGCAGTATTAGCAGTGCGAGGGTGTGACTCTGCATTAAGCTCGCCTCACTCGCCCGGGTAGTAAGTAAGAAATCTTTTTTAAAGTCATGGGAAAGCGATAGTAGCCTAATGGCAGGGGGCGGACCGCGAACTCATAAAGGTCGTGGGTTGGAATCCGCCATTCGACTACTAATTTAAGCTTACCACGAGTGGTTAAGGGGATTATTAGTAATGTTTATAGCATTGTTAATATTCTTAAAAAAATAAATCCAGCAGTCTAGGCTAAAGTTACTTTTTTTCATAAAAATTAAGGTGATAAGGGAACTTACAGTCCACTTAATAAAAATAAAATAAAATAAAATATCTTTATTACAGGCAACAGAAAGCCCATATAATATGTTAGTAAAATTGAAGTGAAATGAAATATAACTATTACGAATTTTGGTGTTAGTAATCAATTTAATTTAAATAAATATAATAAACACAGATATAAATTAAGATTTTGAGATATCCGCTAAGAGGGCACCGGCGTTTTATATCTTGGCATGAAGCCGTATCCAGTGCTCAAGCAGCGGCGAGTCCCATCTATCTGCCATTATGTTAAGAATACTATTGGAGCCGCCCCGCAAACGCTTCAGCATCGATGCAACACGCTTTCTAATAGTGGCGTGGAAACCATCAGTGTTCATTTCAGTGAACATTCCTGACGCACTGCAAAAGCGAAGCAGCCCCATCAGCATCCTAAACCCATTATTATACTGGACATGCAACGCGCTGTACACCCGCTGCGTATAGTTAACCCATAGGTTGCCCGTGTAAAAAGACTGGCAGTAGGCTTTGAAAATAGTAATCTTTACCTGCCTACTGCAACGAGCAAACCTTCGGGCCACCATGTTACATCGGATGGACAGCGCCCTGCGTTCCCGCTCGATATCCATATCATCACGCAGATTCTCAGTGACCCAGTGACCCAGATACTTAAAATGTGAAACACGCTTTAGAGGTGAGTTGTTGAGTGTGAAGGTAGTTGCACTTGGTCGGGATTTGACTCCTGCCTTGAACACCATGAATTCACTCTTTTTCACATTGTATCGGAGTCCATGGGACACTGCATATGCTTCACATACTTTAATAGTTTTTGCATGGCACTAATCGAAGGGCTGAGCAGCACCATGCCGTCTGCGTAGCTTATGTTATTAATACATACACCATCGATATGACAGCCTACATTTGTTCCGTACAGCTCGTCGATCAGGCCATTAATGTACATATTGAAGAGCCTAGGAGATGTAAGACCACCTTGCCTCACCCCACATTCAAGTCTATATACATCAGAGTATGAGCTCGCCCATCTAACACAGTTGCTCTGCCGCTCATACCACGATCGTAGCACCGCAACTACCTCATGCGGCACATCAGTCTCATTTTGAAGTTTTTTTCATAATATGTCATATGACACCAAATCGAAGGCCATGGACAGGTCAAGAAAACAGGCAAAAACGGGAGTGCTCCTATCAGTGTAGTATTTGACAGTTTGCTTGAGACACAAGATAGCGCTTTCGGTGGACAGACCTGGTTGAAAACCAAATTGCGCATCATTAAATTTTAAATAACCACTTAAGTGTTGATCAAGCAAACTGTCCAGCACCTTTGCCACCACAATAGCCAGTGAGATTGGTCTGTAATTTGTCAAGTCCGATGGATCCCCCCGACTTGTTCTTAATAACAGGCACAACAATGGTTCGCATAAGGTCATCAGGCAGGTAAGAGTGGCTGAGACAGAGGTTATATAACAAAGATAAGACCCTTGGTAGATGGATTCCTGCGCACTGCAGATGCTCTATGCTGAGATAGTCGTGACCAGGCGATTTACCCCGTACCATGCTCTTAATTACGCGGTCCACATCCTTCGCCGAGAATCTAACTTTAATTTGGTCAGCACGACACCCATCATCACACATCGCAGCTGCAGGCCCAAGAGGCGAGCTCACCCTGAAGTGATTTTGGAAGGCCTTAGCTATCTCACTGTGCTCATGAAAGCCAGCGACGCTCACCGGAAGGCTCAATGTTGAGTTTAATTTATTTGTAGCTTTCCAAAAGCGCTTAAAATCGTTACTAACACGGTGTTGTGCAATCATGTCCATTTTAATTTGTTGCTGATTGTTTGACACCATTTTAGCTTAGACTTAAATACCCTCCTAGATTCCACCATATTCACATATACTGGACCAGCACTCGGCTTACCGTAGAACTGCCACATCTGTAGACAATTCCGAGCGTACCGGTGAGCGTCCCTGACATGTTTATTCCATCCGATGACATGTTTGTTCTTTTTCTTACTATTTTTACTTATACGATTACTACAAATTTTAGCACCTTCTGTGAGGATACTAATTATATTTTTGTACAATTTATCAATAGTTTCTCTATGACTACTATCAGAACACATTTTATCTGAACAACTCGTGAGTTCCAAAGGAAAATTTATGTTCTAAGTTTAAAATGACAGTATTCCCTATATTTATCTATTTGAGAGGAGTTCCTGTCGCCCCATATTACATCATTAATATTTAAGCTACCATGCATAACTTTAGGTGCTATTACATCGGTGTTTAATATAATTTCAATAGGGTAGTGATCCGACCAAAAAGTGTCATATATGACAGACACATGTGCCACTGTGTTCCGAGCGGCACTTGTCACAATACAATGGTCAAGCCATCGTCTACAGGCATGTGCATCACTCACGAAAGTGTATGTGTTTACCGGCAATAAGTCCAAGTCTATGCAAGACCAACATTGTTCAGCACAAGAGTCAATAAGTTCATAGTAAAACCGCTCACCTGTATGTGCATTGAAGTCACCAAGTATGTACGCGGATTCAACACCACAGCTCTCTATAATGGCACTAACCTCACTGAGACACTCAGTAAACTCTGGTATATTTTCACTTGAATCGGTTGGCATGTACACTGACATTACAAGGAATGACTTATCTTTGAGAACTATTTTGATTGCCGCGAGCCGTACACTACTACAAGGTATCACCGACACCGACGTAAGCAGGTTCACAGAAGAGAAGAGAAGAGCTACGCCGCCGTAAGGCCTCCCACGAAGCAACCCAGATGAGGTGTCCACTGCGGACACACCTGTGTAGGCGAAATCATCATCTATAGATCCCAAGAACGAAATATCATGAGGCAGGAGCCATGTCTCTTGCAACGCCACCACGTCCGCTGTGCGACATATTTTTCTCACACAGTCTAATGATCTAATAACATTCTTGCAATTGAAGCTAATGAATTTTATTGTTTGTGTATTATTCATAGTGCATATATGTTATTCCTCGACAGACCCACGCTTTATGAGCCTTTTTTCACCAAAGTTGATAAAACGGCGATAAGCAATTCCATCAGACCAAAAGTCATCCTTCAAAAATATATTTACTTTATGGTTAGGCATCATAATTTTTCTCTACCTTCATAACCATTTTTTCCATAGTCACCTTTATGTTTACCTTATTCTCAATGTAATTCATTATGTCACACATGGACACCTCTTTCGACACGTTATAAATATAAATAGGAGTGTTGACAACCGCTGCTCTGAACTTTGATTTGGCTCTGTTGAAGCTTTTCCTATATTTCCTACAAAGCTATTTTTAAGTCCTTTGCGTTGCACTGTTACCCATTTTTCATCAGTAGCCGGTTGCCTCCATACTCCACCGCACGCAATTTCGGCCAGAGATCGTTGTAAAGGTACTGCAGTACAACCGCCGGCCTTCGTGATCGTGTGTTCGTCGCTCGCTTGCACCGAGCACGGCTGCGCGTGAGACATCGTATCTGTGCCGCTCACTTGTTTAGGACGTTCTCGCCCAGCTGATTCACTAACCGCTAATTTTTGAAACGCTCGATTCCTGCGTCTTGTTACCCTCCAGTAAATTATCTGTGCCTAACATCGGCCGATACTCCCATAATTGCTGAGGGGGTGGCTGATGCACAGGGGAAGTAGTGTTAACATCCTGTAATGGATGTAACCCCATAGGTCCACTATCGTAGACAAAACTATTTAATAAGCCAACGCCTCGTCTGGTATTTACGTTGCCGGTAAAATGGTTTACAACTGATGTTTTCTTCAGGGATTCAAGATCAAACTTTATCTCCTCAAGCTGGCTAGTGAACACATATTGTTCTTTGATCACTGTTAATTCAGATTGAATTCTTACGATATCTTTGAGGAGCCGTGTTACATCGACGTGGTCAAATAGAACCGGGGGTAATTTGTGCAATTCCCGCGCGACAAATATAGGGAATTCTTCAGGATCTGTCTCTTTGATAACACAGATGATATCTTCTATATCTCGCCGTGTCTTTTCTTGCCTCTTCCTGATTTTCTTACGCCTTGAAGTCGTTAAAGAATCAAATAAGAGATTCTTGGCATTCACAATATCACCTTCCGAAAAAGCACTAGTACATATTTGTGCAATGCTAACTTCGTCCATCACATCCACTTTATTACAAATAAAAGCTAATACTTACGTTGATTACTACGTTGCAGTTAGGACATTTCACTACTTTAGACGACATTGCGAATAACATCGATTGCGCGTGACACGACCGGTCGTTAACGCAGGCGTCAAAAGACTGGTATGTGATTAATGATATGTGATAAATGGTATGTATAAATTTTGTAGTACGCGAGCAACCAGGGTTAAATTTTTAACAAATTTACCACGTGCTCGGTGGTGTAAAAACATGCACGGCTGACAAATATTATTAAAACATGTGAAGTTCGTCATCAAGTATTGGAGCAGCACGGTGGACTATTTCCTTGCCCCAAAGCCCTCTTAGGAATGAGAGGAGGCCTGTGCCCAGCAGTAGGACGCATATAGGCTGTAACTTAAACTTAACCGTTCAGACTTGAACACAGCAGTGCAAGTACCGCTCTTAGTTGGCAGAAACAGGTTATTTGTGGTACTTGGGATACACTGAAATTTTTGCGTTACGCATAAATAAAACAAGTAATATGTAAGCTAATATTATTAATTCTTATAAAAAGTATTTTCTATAAAATTTAAGCACTTTTTTATTCGTTAAACCTGTTCTTAAAAACGTAAGGACCATTGGTCTGAGGGCATGCTTTTCACGTGCTGGTTGAAAGCTCGCAGCCTCTTTTGACTCAGTATACATGTGAAACCTCGCATGAAATCTTTTTTTTTTTTGAGAAAATAAAGAATGGTGCGAGAAGCAAAAAATGATTTTGTCTTGTTCGCAGTGTGCGTCGAAGATTTTCTTTTCTGTTTGCTAAATATTTATTATTTAAAGCTAGTGTTATGACATAATTAAGTATGCCTTACGACTTCTAGTAATTTTGTTCTAGATGTCGGCAGAATAACAATGCCACAGCAAAGTGGCTGTAGCTATTAATGACTCGGTGACTGTTTTGGTAGCTGCAGTCGCATATTAATTATAAGAATTTTATGTGTTTGTTTATTACTCTGTATTGTTTTGTTACTAAAAATAAATATTTTTTTATAGGATAAGGTGACTAATGAGCACACAATACACCTGATGGTAAGTGATTGCTGCACCCCATAGACATATACATCTATCCTCGATTACAAATCGAAATGCCGATGCGTTGTCACCCGAGAGGACTAAGAATGAATGCCTCGTTTTCAGTAAAAAGGGTCTCCGGTTCTCTACACTCACCATACGAAACACAGCAGCATTAAGCTATTATTTTACGCTGGTATTCTGTGAGAGCGTGGTCCTCCCCCGGTCGAGCCGACCCATTCGTGCTACAACTATACTACTAATATAACTGCAGCATGGTTCTACCACCTATAAAATTATAAATTTCTTTTTTTTAATTTTTTTATTTCATTTACCCAATGACTGACAGGGAAGAAACGTTTTCGAGTGGCAGCCTCGTAACTGTAAGCGTAGTGTAGGGTGCCCCCCCACTAGATGTATTGATGACCAGGCAAGATATCCTTTAAATCGATGGGTGCAGGTGGCTCAGGACCTTGCTTTGTGGCATACCTTAAGGGGCCTCATCAGTGGACTTGTGAAGGGCTGTAATTATTAGCATAGTTTTAAGAGCCGCTTTGAGAAGCCAGAATATGGGAGTTGTGTCTAGGTTATATAGACATTTAATTGGTGTAGATAATCTTCAGTCTACATTCATTTAACGCAAATCAGAGTACAGGTTTGTACTATGTAGCATACTGTTATCGTTACTGTTACCGTTACAACCTTAAAGTCCTGTACTGAAGACAGCCTTCAACCATAGACTTCCATATTTATCTCATAGAGGTGCCCAACGTTTAGTTATGGCGTAAAAATATCCACTATCTCAAATCATACCACGTGTATTATAAGAGGCGAAGGGCCCCTAACTAACGACTAAAAATTAAAAAAGAATTGCGGTTACCAACCCGCTAGCCAAACGTGTCAACTATGGCAAATATACACCTTTAAGGTAATCTATGGAGGACTATGTTCAGCTGTGAACTTTAATAGACTGTAACAGTAACATGGAAGTGCATTCGGAACGATATTCCACATTTCTTAGAAATATGCAAATCGCTAGATTTGAAAGTGAAATCAAAACATTAGTAGATTACGGGTTGAAAGGTGCTAAAACACTTAAAAGAAGTGGCAGAGACTGATCAAATTTTGTGTGGAAGCACATGTGTGCGTGCCCTTGTAAGCGTGGATGTAAGGCCAAAATTTCAAAATACCGACTGTTGATCAGTAGTCTATTCCATTCATAATATCCTATAAAAGTCCTCTGCTGAATATAATTCTCCTATAGAGCCTCAAAAGCGTGAATATGCCATTCTCACCGCGTTGGCAAGTTGGTTGTCAACCGAAGTTTTAATACTATTTTGAGAAGTTATCAGGAAGATGCTGTTGCCTATCACATGTTCCAGTTTCCTTCTGTCATCTCTTATGACAGCCATGGGATGATATAGGGTACTAGATATTCCTACACCGCCACGACACGGTGTATAATCAGTTGTAGATATACAATTTTTCTTGATGTGACGATTTTGTCCTTGTGCTCTAATCCTAAGCTCAAAAATGTTCAGCTCGAAATAGAAAAATGATATAAATGACAAGCTGGTGAAAACGTTCAATAAGATCGGAGCTAAATTTTGCAAGACCTGAAATCAAGAAGTCGTTGGTAGCAAGTTACTCTGGAGCTTATTTTGGCTTTGCTTGGAGGAGGCCTCTGTTCGCAGTTTACTTGAGGAAGGATGCAATGGTACGTAAAATAAACGCTGAAGTTATAAAATCGTGGATAATTATGAATAAAATGGATATGAAATTTAATTCAGTATGGTTAATTTTATTTATTAATATCCTTTATTAAGGAGACAATAATTTTTAGCCCACTAGAAATTTTCGTGACCCTCAACTGTGTCACACACAAAAAAGATACCAAAATTTTATTATATATAGCCTAAATACGTATGCGTTTTCAGGCGATTGGTTCTGGTAATGTAATATTTAAAAAATATTTGTCTTAGAGATGTGCCAACTCGGAAAAAAATCGACTCAATTTAATTCGAGTTGAAATTGAGGTAACGATTTTGAGCCCGAGTTACGCAATTCAAATTAGCTGAACGAAACTGTGTCAATTTGTCACAAATTATTTTCATATTTATTCTTCCATGCTACACAATTATTATTAGTAAACTTAATAGGTTGTTATATATTTTTGGATTGCGTATCGACAATCTTAACAAAATAATATCACTCTGACATTATGACGTAGGTCTTAATGTTATTAATAATTTAATTGTCACCAAGTACACTTAATCAATTTACTTACTAAAACATTATAGTAATATCAATTTATATTGATATTAACACTCGTGTACAACTACAATGACATACATACGTAAATTAACCCGAGTGACTCGAGTCACAAAATTCTACTCGAGTCGCATCTTTATCTTACGGCCAATGCAGTGTCTGTCTACAATTTTATAATGAAATCTACTTACTAATTCGAGCAATTTATTGAACATAATTAAATTTCTAGTGGGCTTAAAATGATTTTCTCCTTTATTAAATAAGTAAAATTAACCATACTGAATTAAATATCCAATTTATTCATAATTATCCACGATTTTATAACTTCAGGCCATCTACGGTTTATTTTACGTACCACCACATCCCTCCACAAGTCAACTGCTGAAGGCCTTCTCCAAGCAACGCCAAAAGAAGCTCCAGAGTTACTTGTAATCGACGACTTCTTGATTTCAGGTTTTGCAAAATTTAGCTTTGATCTCATGGACAGTTTTTACCAGCTTGTTATTTATATCGTTCACTGTGTTACAATCTACTAAAGACGATTATCTATTTCGAGCTGAACCTTTTTGGTTTTGTATGTCCACTACTGAAAACACACTGTGTCGTAGCAGTGCAGGAATATCTGCTACCCTATATCCATCCCATAGCTGTCATAATAGACAATAGAAGGAAAACAAACAATGAAAATGAAAAAGGTGATGGGCAACTGCACCTTCTAACAATTCAAAATAATATATGAAGTGTGGCTGCCAACCAACCTGCTAAGCGTGGTGGCAATGGCAAAATTACACTTTTGAGGCTCTATAGTAACTATAGAGGAGGATTATGTTCAGCAGAGGACTTTTATAGGCTGTAATGAATAGAATATACTACTGATCAAAAGTCAGCATTTTGAAATTTTGGCCTCACATCCACGCTTACAAGAACACGCACACACGTGCTTTCATACATAATTTGATCAGTCTCTGCCACGTCTTTTAAGTCTTTTAGCACCTTTCAATTTATAAAGGAAAACATGCTGAACGAAATAAATTGGAAAATTTCATATTATACCGTTCAAATTAACCTTATTACCGGCAATAGCTCCTCCGAACTAGTCACAAAGAGCCCGTAATCTACTAACGTTTTGATTTCTCTTTCAAATCTACTGATTTGAATATTTCTAAGAAATGTGGAATATCATTTCCAAAAAATGATGCATTGATTGCCAGATAAATGTTGTAGTATTTGTGGTAGGTTTGCATGAAGTACAGACCGTACACTCACAGTGTTGTGGCAGATATTGTCTTGTTTGTATATAGTTTTCAGTAGTAAACCGCAACCGTGAGAAGTTTATTGCTGTTTTGGTGTAACTTTGTGATTGCGGTAATTGAACATTTCAAGGGATTTTGAATCTAAATACAGTCCACTATATATATCTATTTATATAATCTCAAGCCGCCACAATAGTTTTCTATAAAGTTGCCTGCGCGAAAGATTATAATTGGTAATATCTAACGCTATAAAATTATTGAAATTCATAAGTGTTCAGCTGCTTTTATGCAGGTACTCGTATTATAGCTACAGCACAGACGGCTCAATTCAAAGTCCACAGCTAAATATATGTTCCCCTAAAACTTACCTACGCTTAATAAGCGGTTTTGAAACCGCCTTTTTTGGATCAGTAAGTTACTCGTATTGCTACCCTATTTTATTTCCTTTTGTAGCCTCTTACCACACCACTAGTTAACCAATAATTCACGGTGTTTTTATTTTTATTTTATATTAACAGAATTTCTGCCATCAAACAATATTGATTGCAATGCTGTGTTTCGGTCTGAAGGATAGAGAGGCAGCGGTATAAATACAGACTCTCAGGCATTCCAGCTTAGTTGTAAGAGGTGACAACGCATCTGTAGTCTACTTTGCTTGAAGTTGTTTTTTTAAGTTACTTCTAGTAACTTACCATCAAGAAGGCTGATAACTCATTTTTCACTTAAGTTGTATAAAAATATATATCAATATTAATATATTTATGATGAAATTAAAAAACAAATCTTTTATAACTGTGACAGTGATGAAGAAGCCGTGCGTTTTATGATGTTTCTCATATTGCGCCCCGTAGCGCCACGAGTTTGCGCGCATATTACGCTGTGTTATAATGGCAGTTTAAGTTCAAACATAAAAGCACTCGTTCGTTCTATCCTAACAGAGTTTGTTGGGATGCTAATGCTTAATAATCAAAGTGGACTTGGCAGTTCCATAGACATAGGAGAATAAAATAAAACTGTCAGTTTTTATTATTTTGCGACTACGCGTCAGTAGGGAAAATTTCTTAGCTACAGAAACTTATTAATAAGAAATTATTTTATCAATGTATTAGTATAGTAATAAAATTTTCATTTATTGAGCGTTTTACATGAAAAGAAATTACTACTTACATAATACAAACTAATTTATCAATATATATCGAATTTATAAAATTTAATTAATTGGATTTTCAACATTATTTTAATGAATTTTACGTATTCGAGCGTCACAGTCACGCGAGCTCAGTGCTTTCCGCATCCCAAAAATATCCAACATGTCTAATGATGTTTCCACAACGTATTCTACGCGTTTCCGTATAGTGGCGGCGTAAGCGAATTGAGTTTTTTTGACATATCTTCATTTACCCTCGCTTAAGTATCAATATGCAGAAGCATTTTCACCCCTGAGCACTAAGATGAAATGCATCGTTTCCAGTAAAAACCGGAGGCCCCGGTTGTCTACACTCACCATACGAAACACAGCAGCTTTGACCTGCTATTTAGGGCTAGTATTCTGTGAGTGTAGTCTCTCCCCAGTTGAGCCGACCCATACTTGCTACAACCATAATATAGCATGTGTCTACCACGACTACTCCTTACCATCCCTTGGGTACCGTAAGAAGTGACAGAGGGAAACTGAATGGCTGCAGCATCTTCTTGGCTATTAGCAAAATGATTAAAAATTTTGCCGGTCAAGTATGACACCTTAGTTTAGCAGTGGGCTTTTGATGGGCTGTATATTATTATATGTATAGTATTAATGAATTCTGTGCGTGTAACGTGCCTTTTATAACAGAACGAACGAAGAAAGAACTCTATATATTAAAAGTCAAAGTGAACTTAAATTTAGTTGAACTAATTATTATTTAAATAATAATGATTTTAAAACAAAATGATTTGTATAAAACTTTCTATAACTAAACATTATTAGTTTCACTTTGAATTTTAGTCAATTATTTATAAAAACAGTTTTCGTATTTGTAAAGCTATTAATGTATCTAATATCTAGCGTTGGATTTATCTAACCTTGGTAATTAACTATAATATATTTATAATTAATAATTTCATTTCTTTATTATTAAATCATACAATATTTATAACCATAATCAATAAAACTAAATATAGATTATCAAATTATCATACTCCCCGTTATATCATGCCAAGAACGCTGGCTGCGTTGTCTCGCTGAATGGCTTGACATAACCGTTGAGCGAGGAAAGATGTTATAACCAAAGGCGATGTCATGTCGCGGATACATTTACGTTAGGAACTTCACATTATGTAACTTAGATGTAATCTATATATCAATACGTGAAGAGAACACTTTGAACCCACTTTTAAGCATATTGTGCACACGGAGCAGTGTGTCATTACTTACTATCACGTTCGCTGTATGCTCATTTGGACCCTCTACTTTTTATTTTATTCTCCTCTTGAGAAGGAGTGCAGAGAGATAAAATTTACATAGTATGTGTGAAATAAAACATGTACCTATTGTTTACTTTAGTAACGCCAATTTTAAAAATTAAAAAAAACACGTAATTTTTTGTCAATTAAACAAGATGTAATTTGTTGACGATAATTGCTCTCAGATAATGAAGTAAGTTATATGTAAAACTTTGGTAATATATATGTTGTTATCAAACAGTCGCACAGTGTAGGTATTGTCTTCAAAGATTTTTAAAATGTTGCCAACCTTGCCTAGAAATATTTGTAAATTTAATGAGATTTCAAATGTTTATTTTTCAAGACAAAAAGGCGTTTATTTTATATTTTGTGTATATATAAGGATAGTGTATATATAATATTAATGTAAACTTTCAATACACCTAGCTTAATATATAAACCTAAAGATTTAATGAGTTACGGCTGAATGTTAACTACTAAGCGAACGCTAGTTAGTTGTTTTTAATAAATATAGCTATTGAATTAGCACCATTCGCAGTTTTATTTGTTGTTAAGCTTTAAATAATTTCCGATAAAGTAACTTATATTGAGTATATGGAGTTTATTGGGGCATGTGCAACAATTGTATTTATTTGTAATATTTGAATATATTACTGTAAGGTTTCATCGTAAGATAATCCGTCACCCCATGTCGTCCCCTAATCGTCGGCATAAGAGGTGACTAGGGGAAATGTTTGGCAAATCTCTGGGCTACCACTTGGTGGCGGATTAACCAACTTATTAACGCCAGACGTAAATATACAAAGAAGCGACGATTAGCAGCGTCAAGGAAGAAAGACGTGTGGAACTGCGGTCGTCATCTGCATGGCTATGAGACGATTGATGTAAGTACTTCCTACAAAGAGTCAGATCATGTCCAGAATTTATAACTATATCCGGATACGGAAACAGTATGGTAGATTCGATATTTAGATTATTTAAAACAAAAAGTTTATATAACGCTAAAGAAGATCAAAATTTTTATCCCAAAATGGATTATTACGAAGCCCATTTTTTAAATATTATCAATGCTATAAACATTACTAATATTATCTGTAACCACTCCTGGTAAGCTTAAAACGCTTGTGTTAGGAGTTGGTTCACGATAGTAGTCTAATGGCGGATTCGAACCCACGATCTTTTGAGTTTGCGGTCCACACCCTGCCATTAGGCTACTGTCGCTTTTGAAGTAAAGAATGCGCTACGCTATCGTTTCAACAAGTCCCTAGTGCGAACAAGTCTCTAGAAGCGGCAAGAGTCTTACACGTAGACTATTTTTCTCCTTGGTGTCAAGAGAGGCGATTGACGTAAACAGTTCAAAAGATGGGCATCAGCTTCTTCTTATAATAATAACAACTGAAAAATATAAAAGCTGCGACTGCCAGCCAGTCTGCCAATATTTGTATTTTTAAGATGGTTTCTTTGAACTTTACGTCGTGATAACTCGGATTGCTTACAAATTATGATATTTTAAGAAAAAACTATAGCTAGTATAACTCTATTTTCAATCTCATGGCCTCCGAGCTAACACGAGCAGTAAAAATAGGCAAAAACGTTATGAAAGCAAACAAAAGCGGTCTCGTTTCTTTTGTGGTCATCGTCATTATCGTCATTACAGCCCTTCACAAGTCCACTGCTGAACATAGGCCTCAAAGGACCGTCCTGAGCCATCGGCTTACCAGGTCTCGCCACGTCTTACCAGGTCGTAACTCCATCTAGTGAATGGGGTCGCCCTACACTTCGCCTATCGGTACGAGGCTGCCACTCGAGAACCTTCTTTCCCCATCGGTTATCGAATCTTCGAGCTATATGATCGGCCCATTGCCACTTCAGCTTAGTAATCTGCTGGGCTTTGTCGATTATTAATTGGCTTTTTGTACCTTTTACGGTACTAAATGCCTATTAATAAAATAGCAATAAAGTGAGGATATATATACAGGCGGCTTTCTTGATTGGAGTTTTGAAGTTTTACCTTCTTTATAAGTGTTAAATTTTTACAATTTCAATATGAGCATTTGCTATATAGGTAAGTACATAATATGCATACGGGCCAAGAAAAAACTACACTCTAAAGAATATACTTACATAAAAAAGAAAAGCAAAAAAAGAACGATTAACGCTATGGATTGCAGATACATACACATAATATTTTAACATCGTTTTTAAATTAAAAATAACCAATAGGTACCTAAAAAGTAAAACTTTGTAGAATAACACTATATTTTTCTAGATATTAAATCATCATCCC
>CAJQZP010000472.1:0-15186 GCA_907164705.1 Parnassius apollo
CCCGGACGTCAGTGTGAAATTAGAATGGCTCTCCATCACCTTAAAAACGGCAAGGTCCCCGGCGAATATAGAACTACAACAAAGCAAAAAAATAAAGCTTTAGGAAAACCGGTATTGAAGTGCTTCAAATAAGCCGGTTGCCGAAAATACTTTAGTACCATAGACCAAAAAGACATAACATAGCCATAGCATAGACATAACCTTCGGCAATTTGTGCAGAAGACCGAAGAGTATAATCTGCCACTTCACCTCGCATATGTGGACTATAAGAAAGCCTTTGATTTCGTTTCGTCGTTGGGCAGTTCTACAGTCATTTCAGTGTTGCCAAGTCGATTATCGGTATATCGAAGTGCTGAAGGTTTGTACATTTGGGATACGATGGATATCCGAGTACAGAAGGACAGAGAGGAACTTATGCAACTGCAGAGAGGTGTACTCGTAAGACAGGGTGACGGCATAGCATTTTTATCGGCACATTAGCGGTGGTGTAGAGCATTTAAACAAAACCTTGTTTTTAAAAAATATTTTTTTACTGTTAATTTATTTATTTTCTAGTTGTTATTAGAAGCTGCTGTCGATCTCCTGGCCTGTTGTCCTTTTGCCGCCTCTTACAAAACCCACGGGACGATATGGGATACTGGATATTCTAACGCCACCACTACACGCGCAACGAGTAAGGTACCTTGTGCTAAAGCAAAAATAAAAAATACTTTAGAAGTATTCTGTGGTACGAGAGAATTGTTCAATAAAATAACTTTGAAAAACGAAATAGTAGACTCGTATGCTTGTTCTCGGGATGTATAATTACCCTACTCTATAACTTATTGTATTGTTACGAGCTTGAGGTTCGTGACAATAAAATTTGCCGATAAAATTACCTAAATTAACACTTTAATTTACTTTACACAAATTAAAACTAAAAACACTAATAATTAAACACACTAATTCACTTAATTCCGCTCCGAAGCTTCGCTTGTGTCGTCGAGTTCAACTCTGCCCCGATCGCATCTTGCAGCGCCTATTTATATAATTAGCAAAGAAGCGTCCCGAACATTCAAGTAAATGCGCGCCAGGCAACGAGTATTCGAGTGTAGATTTTCCAGAAACTTAGTTCTTCGGGTGGCGCTGTCGGTCGAAAGATTTGTGATGTCATTTACTGCAAAGCTCCCCTCGCTCTCGTTCCTGACACTAGATGGCGCAAGTTGACTTATTCATGCAACACTGCCCCCTCCTAAGACATGATCGTCCCGAGCATTATCGGTCCCATAATAACGCGCCAAGCGATCCACATGGACGATCTTAGGAGTCCCTCTTGCGCCTTTCTGTATCCGGTAGGTCACATCGTTGATCCTGGTTACAATCCGGTACGGGCCGTCCCATTTAGCATGAAGCTTAGGAGATTTCCCTTTGCTGCGGACTGGATTGTGCAACCACACTAATGAACCTTCGTTGAACCCTTTATTGTTCATTTTGCGGTCGTACCGGGTTTTCATTTTCTCAGACATTTGCTGGCCCGATTGTCTGACGTGCTCATAAATGTCATTCATTTTGTTCCGCAAGTCATTTGCATAATCGGTTATACTGCGTGGGGCATCAGGTGGTATCCCGGTGATCAGGTCCGCAGGCAGCCGTAATTCTCTTCCAAAGTTTGCGAAAGCTGGTGTCACTGCTGTACTTTCGTGAACAGAACTTCGATATGACAACAAAAACGGTTGTATGTGCTTGTCCCAATCTCGTTGCCGATTGTCTACAACTTTTGCTAGGTACCTCTCCAATGTCTGATTAAATCGTTCCACCATTCCATCAGATCGCGGGTGATAAGAAGTCGTTCTTGTTTTATGAGTACCCATAACTCGGCAAGTTTCCTGGAATATTTGAGACTCAAAATTCCTTCCTTGATCGCTGTGAATCTCTAAAGGTACTCCAAAACGACAGAAGACTTCATGAACTAGTTTATCTGCAACTGTTGAAGCTTCTTGATTTGGAATGGCGAAGACTTCTGGCCACTTAGTGAAGTAATCCATCACAACCATGAAATACTTTCACTCTCCGGAAACGGCCCCGCCACGTCAATGGCTATTCTCTCCCATGGTGCACCCACATTGTACAACTTCAATGCACCTCTACTACGAGTCTGAGGTCCCTTTACAGCCGCACAACTTGTACATTTGCGACACCAGTCCTCGACATCGTTTCGACAGTGGACCCAGTAAAACCGTTCTCGGATCTTCAGTAGAGTTCGTTTAACTCCCAGATGGCCTCCTGAATAATCATTATGGTACAGCTGTAGAACATCCGGTACTTTAGTTTTAGGGACAACCATTTGTAAATGACAGCTGTCTCCCCGAACATTTTCCCATTTACGGCACAGAACTCCATCCTGAAGCAGCAAGCTGTCCCACTGGGCCCAATAGCTTTTAGTGGTTGAACTCATTGCTGAGACGTCGCTCCACTTAGGCTTGGGAGCACTGGCCTTCATCCATTCCAGGATCGGCTTGATGTCCGGATCTTCCTGCTGTGCACGTTGAAAGCTGTCCTTCCACTCGTTGCTGAGGTGGTCTGCCCTGAGCATCCTCACGGATACCACTTCCTTACTCTCTTGCCTAGTACAATGTTTGCAATCTTCAGAACAAGGTCTTCGTGATAATGCATCTGCGTTGCCATGAGATTTCCCGCTGCGATGTTCGATCTCAAAGTCGTATTCCTGCAGCAGTTCAATCCACCTCGCAACTTGTCCTTCTGGATTTTTAAACTGCAATAGCCATTTTAGTGCAGCATGGTCAGTTCGTAAGTGAAATTTTTGCCCCAGAAGATATTTGCTAAAATGCTGCAACGACTTTACCACAGCTAGCAATTCGCGTCTTGTGACACAATAGTTCCTTTCCGGTTTTGACAACGACTTGCTGAAGTACGCTATCACGACCTCTTGGTCACCATTCCGTTGAGACAACACACCGCCAAGTCCTATATCACTTGCGTCTGTGTCAACTATAAATTCTTTGCTTGCATCAGGGTATCCCAAAATAGGTGTTTTGCACAGACGGTCCTTGAGCTCCTGGAATGCGATATTACAACTTTCATCCAAGCAGAAATGTCACTTCTCCTCGGTTAGCTTATGCAGAGGTTTGGCTATATCTGCAAAGTTCTTCACAAATCGTCGGTAGTAGGAGCACAAACCCAAAAATGCTCTAACCTGCGTCTTGTCTTTTGGAACCGGCCAATCCTTTACAGCTGCGATTTTCTCTAGATCCGTGCGGATACTTTCTTCCGACACTACATACCCCAAAAAGTTGACTTGCAGTTTGAGTAGAGAACATTTCTTCGGACTCAACTTGAGGTTGGCACTCTTAATCTTCATGAGCACGCGTTCCAAGTTTTGAAGGTGTTCCTCAAACGTACGGCCCACGATGATGACGTCATCCAAGTAGACCAGACAGGCATCGCCAATTAGCCTTTCAAACGTTGCTGGAGCATTGCACAACCCAAACGGCATTACTTTAAATTGCCACAGACCCTTTCCCGTCGAGAACGCAGTTTTCTCCTTGTCCTTAGGGTCAATTTCAACTTTCCAGTAGCCACTTTTTAGGTCCAGCGTGCTAAACCACTTTACTCCTGTAAGCATGTCCAGCGTGTCGTCAATTCTTGGCAAGGGATAGCTATCCTTCTTAGTAACGTCGTTCAGACGGCGGTAGTCAACACAAAACCGCAAGCTGTCGTCCTTCTTCTTTACCAGTACCACGGGTGAACACAATGGACTAGATGAAGGTTCAATAACACCATCCTTCACCATTCCCTTAATCATGGTTTCCACTTCCTTTTCACGTGCTACCGGCAATCGTCTTGGCCGCTGACGGATAGGCAACTCTTCACCTGTGTTTATTTTGTGTTGAACTAAACCAGTCTTTCCTATGTCAGCATCGTTTGATGAGAATACATCGGCGTACTCGAGTAACAACTTCTTCGCCTTGACCAATTCGTTCGGGGACAGAACACTGCGACAGTCTTCCAAAAGTGTGGTCACTCTCGTTTCTGAATCCTTGCTGGAGGTCCCACTCGATATATATTGGCACTGACGTAACCAATCCACTTCCTCACAAGTACCAACCAGTGTGCCTTTTTCTATAATCTGTTCCCGGTCGCAAAGGTTCAGCACACGTACTCCTGAGATGTCAGTGGTCCTGACCAAGGTTCGAGCTACTTTCCATGGAAGGTCATTGTTTACCCTTTCCACAAGTACACAACGGTGAGCTTGCCCAGCGTTTCGAGGAAGACTAACCGGAACAATCGTTTCCGATCTCGGCGGAAGAACAATCTTCTTGATGCTGTACACGTTCCCTGGTAACGCACCTTCCATAAAAAGTTCCTCCTGTCCACATTTCAAAACACCTTGCTTAACGTCGATCTCACAACAATTATTCCTCATAAAGTCTAGGCCTAGGATGCAGTCGTCCATTATATCAGCCACGACGACATTATGCAGGTAGATCACGTTGCCTAGCTTCAACTCCATCTCCTTCTCTCCACGGACGGGTATACGCTGACCGGTGGCTGTTACCAAATTAATGCGTTCTCGGTTGTATGCGGAGTCCCCAAGGAACTGACTTATAAGTTGGGAACTAACAACCGTACGAGAGGCTCCAGTGTCTATGGTCAGCTTACACGGCATTCCGTTGATCTCGCTCTTTATGATTAGGCTGTTCCCATCATGGGTTTGTGAGATCGAGATCCTTGGGGGCTCTTTTAACAGCAGCCAGCACCCGCCCCGCAGTTCTGGCTTTTACTCGTTTCCCTGCCGCTGCTGGGCGGTGCTGTTGGCCGCACTACCCTCCTGAGATCGTTCAATTTCCCTTTCTAGGGTTCGCTTAGGGCAGCTGGATCGAAGATGGCCCTTTTCCCCACAGCCATAGCACCTTGGGCTGTATCCTTTGTTGCGGTCGCGAACTGTAGCTGCTGCAACCTACCTGACGCGATGGGAACGATGATCCTGCCGCACGGCTTCCACTTCCAGTGCATGGGCCAAGGCGTCCTTAAGCGTCTCGTGGTGCCCGAGCCTCACAGCAGCTCTGACTTCCAAGTCGCGGATGCCGTCGATGAATGTCTGCACCAGGTTCCCTTCAATGAGCGCAGGTACAGACCGGTATGCTTTTCGCACCAGCTTCTCCACTTCTAGAGCCCACTGCTGCAGGTTTTCGTTGATGCGCTGCACACGATCTTTAAGCTGCGCACGAAAGACGTGTTCCAGGTGAGCGTCGCCATATCTCGCCTCCAATGCCTCAAGGAGTTGCTCATAAGTCACTTCCTCACCGAGAGCTTCCAGAATTGTTAAGGCCTGGTCGCGCAGGCCTAGTGTGAGAGCAGTCATGGCCTGACTTTTATTCCAGCCGTTCGCCTTCATAACAGCCTCGAACTGGATTTTGTAGGCCGACCAGGAAGAAGTCCCGTCGAACGGCGGCACTTTGAATCCACGTAGCGAAGGTGCTGTAGCTAGTACGGGAGCTGTAGTTCCATCCCCAAGTTTGAGTTCGTCTAGTGATATCTTCATGTCCGCCATTACGTTGTCAACCCGATTGTTTACTTGGTCGATTCGGGTTTCAGCTTTCTCGATTCGGTTTTCAGCTTTCGCGATTTGGGTTTCAGCTTCCGACAGGCGGTTGTCATACTGAGCAACCCTATCCTTCACCTCCTTTATCTCCTTCTCGAAGGTAGCGTGAAGGTCCTTCATGAGGAGCATCTGCTCTTCCAACCGACGGGCCTGTTCCTCTTGTCCGCCCCGCAGCTGCTCTTCCAATCGGCGTGCCTGTTCCGCCTGCTGGCGAGCCTGTTCCTCTCGTCCGCGCTGCAGCTGCTCCTGTAGCATCGCCATCAGAGCACCTAAGTCAGGTGCTGCAGATGTAGGAGCTACTGACGGGCCTGCAGCCGGCGGCTGACCCTCAGGAGCTACTGACGGGTCTGCAGCCGGCGGATGACCCTCCGTCGTCTGCGGCGTTGCACCACCAAATCTCCTTTGGTCCGTCTCCTGCTGGCGTTGACTTCGGGTACGGACACCCTCCGTTTCCTCCTTAGGTAAAATCGGCATGATTTTATCCCACTTCTGACACCAATTGTTACGAGCTTGAGGTTCGTGACAATAAAAATTGCCGATAAAATTACCTAAATTAACACTTTAATTTACTTTACACAAATTAAAACTAAAAGCACTAATAATTAAACACACTAATTCACTTAATTCCGCTCCGAAGCTTCGCTTGTGTCGCCGAGTTCAACTCTGCCCCGATCGCATCTTGCAGCGCCTATTTATATAATTAGCAAAGAAGCGTCCCGAACATTCAAGTAAATGCGCGCCAGGCAACGAGTATTCGAGTGTAGATTTTCCAGAAACTTAGTTCTTCGGGTGGCGCTGTCGGTCGAAAGATTTGTGATGTCATTTACTGCAAAGCTCCCCTCGCTCTCGTTCCTGACACTAGATGGCGCAAGTTGACTTATTCATGTAACAGTATCAACAGATTTGTTTTTATACAGTAATATAATAAAGCAGAAAATAACTTTAAAAATAGAGGATGTTTAGAGTAGAGAGAAGCCATGTAGGATTGAGTAGGATATAAAATAATGTAGCACATTTGTCTCGTACATGACAAAATAATGTAAGAGTGGCTCAACATATTGACATATTATTTTATTTACATTAAACACTTTACACAAATATAATTATAACGTTTATTTTTAAACAACTTCAAAAAAGGAAGAGTTTCTCAAACCCTACTCCACGTTTTTTTGTATGTTTCAAGCTCGATAATTATGTATGTCGATTGTGAACCGATTTTCATGATTCTTTTTTATTTAAAAGTGTATACTTTTGAGGTGGTCTCATATAAAAATCGAGACAAAATTCCAGTAATAAAAGAGGATGAATTATTAATATAACGACTTAGACGACTTTCTGACTGTTACATTGAGCTTGTTATATTTCTTAGCACAATAAAAATCTAGAAAACCAATTAGACTTATAAAAAATTACGTTACTTGAAAAAAATAAAAGAAATAAAACAAATATCTCATAATAACTTCTGAAGTTGGGGCTTTAACTCCTCTATATACTATGTACTATATATTTAATTCCTCTATATACTATGTGTTGACTACCTCTTCGTCTAGTGGTTGTAGTAGTGCGACTACTGATCATGAGGTCCTGGATTGAAATCCCGGGTCGGGCCAAAAAGTCAATTATTAAGTTTTTCTGTCAAGAAATTCTCAGTAGCTGCCCGGAGTCAAGAAGTTGGCGGTGTCTCACCCCCGTGCCTCGGAAAATACGTAAGTCCTGCGCCTAATCTCTCTCCGGTCGTGTCAGCTTACCGTCCCATCGGATTATGAGAGTAAGGGAATAGAGAGTGCACCTATGCTTGCGCATACACTTGGGCACTATAATCCTGTCCTGCGGCGATGGCTAGTCTCCGTTGAGGCCGGCCGCCGTGACTGAAATTCGGTCTGGAGGACATTATATTATGTGTTAGCACCGAGTTCAAATTACTTATTAATTATTATTTTATACCTTTTAGTTATTGAAGTCGACTTTGAAATTAAAGTTTCTTTAAATCTAATTTTTAAAAATTTATTTTGCAATTAATTTTATATTTTATTAGTTTTTACTAATATAATGTATTTTCGAACAAATCGCCTACATAAAAATGTAAAGTAAAGTTACAGCCTATATACGTCCCACTGCTGGGCACAGGCCTCCCCCTCATTTCTGAGGGTTTTAGGGCAAGGAAGTATCCGCCGCGCTGCCCCAATGCGTGTTGGCGAACTTCATATGTCTTCGAAATATTTTTTCCTTTTTCCTCAGACATGCAGGTTTCCTCACGACGTTTTCCTTCACCGCCGAGCACGTGGTAAATCAGCACTTAAAATTGCAATTGACAATTTCATTGGTGCCGGTGGGGATCGAACCCCGGTTACTCGTTCCATTATATTTAAGTACAGCGAACGTTAACCATCTGAGCTACCACGACTCTTCTGTAACGCGTCATAAAAATGTAACACTCCTTTAATGCTTTGCCATAAGTATTACATTAATCACACATATTACTTCAAATGTCTCGTCGGTCTTTAAGACGCCTTTTGTAAAGGGATAATATTCTACTGGTTCAGTGTAAAAAAGAGGCCACTCATACAAACTCATTTCTAAATCGTGCCCTACTCAATACTAATGCTAGGGCTTCAATAAGATTACATTGATTTTATAATCTTTAGTCTCACATAAAAAACATTGCTAAATTTTATTTAAGATCGACTATTAGATTTAGTAAATGCGGTTGTCATCCCGCCTATCAATTATGGCTTTAAGGCTACGGAGGTGACCTATTTTCTGATTTTGGTAGGCTGTAATGATGAGTATAAATAATACGAATTTTGAATACTTACATTATGAGTGAAGTGAACATTGCTGTACCAAGGGTTTGCACGAACTCTACAATCTAAGTAGATATCAGATCCTTCCACTACTTTATCGGCATCTAAGTTCGCACCCAAGTTCAACGTAACGACGGGTAAATCTGTAAATATTATTCTGAATTTGTCGGTAATATTATCTACCCACATATTTTAATTACACATATTTTTTTTTCGATTATAAAGTTATATATAGCATATATAACAGGTATTTCGTATTATTACAACCTTATGTTAAACGATAGTTGAAACAAAAACCAGAGAGAATCAATGACGAAATATTTTTTTATAGGATAGGGTGACAAACTAGCACACAGTCCACCTGATGGTAAGTGGTTGCTGTGGCCCATGGACATCTACATCTATCCTCGATTACGAATCAAAATGCAGATGCGTTGTCACCCGTGAGGACTAAGATGGAATGCCTCGTTTCCATTAAAAAGGGTCTCCGGTTCTCTACACTCACCATACGAAACACATCATCATTAAGCATTGGTATTCTGTGAGAGCGTGGTCCTTCCCCGGTCGAGCCGACCCATTCGTGCTGCAACCATACTACTAAGTATCTGCAGCATGGCTCTACCACGTATAAAAGTATATATAAGTAATTAGAAGAAAATATGTCTTAATTTGGAAATATTAACTAACAATTTTCTATTATTCCTGGCGATAAAGACATGAGTCCTGACGCCTTATCGCTGAATATTTCTATCTCGTCATTGTGTTCATTTTGTTGTTACATTATAAACAACCACTACCATTTAAAGTTCGATTACACATCGACGGGGCGTGACGTCACGGGATCGTTATTTATGAATAAACAATTATTTATTAACTTAAAATTATCATGAAAAATCAAGGACACAAAAAAAAAAGAAAAAGACCCGTCTAGCGACTTCTTACTGTGCGTTAAAGCGTTAGTACTGGTTTTGCTCACGTATTAACGAAATGTTTTGTTCGAATTATATAATAAATTACGATAAGGTTTGTTAAAGTAAACATCTATTCGTTTTAAACACATGTATGTAAAGTAAATTTAATAAAATACAAGCAACACTGCATCTCACTGCATTAATTATAGTTATAGCACGTATGGGTCGGCTCAACCCGGGAAGGACCGCGCCCTCACAGAATACCGGGGTAAAATAGCAGCTTAATTCTGTTTCATACGGTAAGTGAGGCGGTACTGAATCCCTTTTTACTGAAAACGAGGCAATCCGTCTTAGTCCACAGGGGTGACAAGGCATTTTGATTCTTAACCGATGATAGATATAAATATCTACGGCCCACAGCATCCACTTCCCATCAGGTGAACTGTGTACTCGTTTGTTGACCTAATTTTATAAGAAAACATACTTTTCACTAAAAATGTTTAGTATTTTTAATGGATAATTTTCAGTCATCATATAAAATTTACAAATTAGCTAAATTATTTTCTAATTGGATATAAAAGTGCAATCAAACTTTTTTATTTGTACAACTTTTGTGTTTGTATTTGTTAATTTTTTATTCTATCGTATGCATGACTTTTATCAGGTAATTAAAATATCGAATGTTAACCCGAACACAGTTTAGCTTGCGTATATCAACGAATAAAAGCAATGGCTTATAAACATTAATATAAGAAAAATCTTAAGATGAATTTGTTGAGATATTTACGCTGTATCTCAATTTTCCAGCCATCTTCTCGAGTAGTGTGCGATATTTTTGGTTGAGCTGCCCTGCATGATAAAACTCTCCCTGCGTCTTCTATCGCTGGCACAAAAGTTAGAACGCTTATGGTGATATTTCCATCCATCGAAGTCTGTTAAATAATGACGAAATTATTGTTTTGTTAACAAAGACGTATTAAGAATAGACAGGTTGCACAATAACATTATTGATTTTAAAGTGCCGTAAGTAGTACTATATCTACGTATAGTTATTTATTAGGACACGTTGTGCTAACAAAAAGAGACAAATGATGTTTGTTGACAAATGACAGTTATGCATACCTATGGTTAGAAAAAGATAAATATACATTATTAGTTACCCATTGATTACTGCTAAGCGCTCATTGGCGCGAGCGCGTGACTTACCCCGATACGGAGGAGAATAGGGACAATAGTCAAACGAAATTACTTTTTTAACTAAAAAAAATACTATATATATATATATATGTGATGTGTGTGTGTGTGTGTGTGTGTGTGTGTGTGTGTGTGTGTGTAATGAACGATATGAGACGTTTATCTTGTCTCTAACACTTGCCGTATAATTTGTGCACCACCAAAAAAAAATACAGGGAGGCATTTTTGTCACGAATAACTGGAAGATTTACGCTCTGTAGCAAAGTGACGCGAGAGCGTGCCCGACTGAATGAGAGTCGGGCAATTACCTGACTTTCGTATTGCCATTCTAGAGCGAGTATGACGTATCTATATTTTTTTTTTTTTGTAATTCTAAGTTGTAAACCTGTATGCAAAATGTGGCTTCTATAACAATGACCTCCCTACGACTCAATCTAGGGTCAACAATAGACATGTGATAAGCTATAATGGGTAATTTATATTAAATATTTTAATAGCATACAACGCTTATATACTGAGTCTTTTGAGTCTTCAAAGACACTTAATATATGTGATCAACAATTACTATAATAGCTGAAAATACTCAAATATATCTCACAATCCTGTTAACCACTCCAACTAAGCTTAAAAGCTTATAGTAGTTGCGGTTTACGACGGTAGTTGAATCTGTGGCATTTACTGTCACGAATCGAACTCCAGCCCATTACGCATTTGGCGTTTCTCCAAATAAAGCACAAACTAGCTTACAAAGTATTGGTAGAATATATTTATCACATATTTAGTTTTATCTTTAAAATAAAATGCTTCGGATAGTTTTGGTTAGAACGAGAATATTTTTTCGTTTTGACGAATTTAAACATGCGCTGTTCAAACAACAATAAAGATACAAATCAAGATGGTCGACATGGATAAATTCATATCTTTTGCTAAATAAATGTAAAAAAACACGCAGGAAGTCAATAGCAGCAGGTGGCTCAGGACCTTGTTTTGTGGCATTCCTTGTGGGAGAATGTCGAGCGGTGGACTTGGGATACGCTGTCATTACAATGTAAATGATAAATATAGAACAGTTCATGCACTAAATCGTTTAATGCTAAATTACAAATAGCACAAATTGTTTATAAATATTTTCATTTGGCAGGATCCTGACACACCTCTCCTCTCGCCTCTTTTACGTACAGAAATAGGAATAGAAACATTTTCTATTCAATTTAGATTATAAATAATACTTATTGAAATTCACTCTTTTGTTTAATTACCACTGATTCGAAAAAAAAACTTCTGTTCTGGGATGAACCGGCAAGAAACCCAGCGGGACTTTAAAAAAAACAGCTTACAATTATGTATGTTACCCAATTAATCAACACAAAACAAATTAGAAAAAGCTTGGTACTTATTTCTACGTATACATATTCGTCGGTTAAGGGATCTCTTAACTCCTATTTGGCCTATCTTAAAGTTAAAAGTTAAAGTTACAGCTTATACGAGTTCTGTTAATGAGTGTATATGAGTTTCTGAAAGGATTTTACGGCAAGGTAATATCCGCCGCGTTGCCCCAATGCGTATTGGCGATCTTCACATGTCTTCGAAATGTTTGTTTCTTATTTCTCAGACATTCAGGTTTCTTTACAATGTTTTCCTTTGCGCCGAGCACATGGTAAATCATCACTTAAAATTGTAATTAACAATTTCATTGGTGACGACGGAAAACGGACGCAGGTTGCTCGCGTACTGTGAAATTTACAGCAAGAGCTTAGACGTGAAGCTACCATTTGTTAGAGCTTATTAATTATTTGGCCAATATGGTCGGTATACTTCCAACTTAGGCGCCCCTCGCCTACTCGGCCAATCGCTTCTACAACATAATATTATTTTATCACTCTTTCTATATGACCAAATCGCCGAAGCATTATTTCTTAATCCTGAACACAACATCTTGCAAACCACACTTTTCTCTCATCACACTAGTTCTCACTATGTCATACAAAGTCACTCCTCACATACCCCTAATGACCGAATTACTACAGAATTAATTCTACTCCTGTGCCTCTTCCATCACACCCAACTTTTACTACCATAGGTACGTTCAGGTAAACACTAGCACAATATTGTGAATTGCCAGTAACAATCACATTTATCCCTAAAATAATAGATAACAATTATTTTTTATACTTACAGAATCCCTTACAGTAGTTAACTTGGTTCCTCCTTTCCACCAAGATATAACAGGTTTCGGCCTGGCCCCCACTACTTGACATGTTAATTCCGTACTTTGACCAGCCACTAAAGGTCGCTTCCCGCCTTGTATTCGCACCGAAAGCGGAGGTACTGCAGACATATAAGGACTCATAAATTACCTACCTGGTTCAATATATTGTATATAGCTTTTATTGGATAATGCGCAGTAAGTAATTAATTACCAACCGATACTAAAATAAACGTTACAGAGTCACGCTACAGCGTACTGTGCTGCAGCATGAATAAATTGTCTCGATTATAGATTGGGGAAGGATCACGCTCGTACTAAATAGCAGCATAGCGCTATGATATGTATCTGCTAAACTGTGTGTTCGTTTTTCAATCTTACATCTTTATAGAAAATCTAACACCCTATATTTTTTTTGCTACACATCGCGTTGCTTCGAGATTTTAGTAGGAAATATTTCTTTGAAATCCCTCCTAGTTGGGCTACTGTGTTAGGAAAAAATAAAAATATTTCGAGATATCGCATAGTACAATACTCTTGCTGTTTTTGTTTTTAAAGCATTTTTTTAATTTCCGTTTTTAGAGACAACGATACACATTCACAGTTTCAATGTGAGAATTGAAAAATTGTATTGAAGAAGATATAGTTTCCAAAAAATCATATCAAAATTTAGAAATGTAATTAATTATTACCAAGAGTATTTTCATATATTGTAGTAAAACACTGCAATTATTTCATCTCTTACATATTTCCAGGAGCATAACATCTTTCAGAGCATCTCTGATATTTTTAAGTCAAGCTTACGAAGCCTGAAGGATGTAATATCTTGTATAACTACTAACGCAAATTGGTGTATAAAATGGAAACGACTTACAATTCATATCAATCGAAAGTCTGTTAGATAACGGTGGTATTGATGGATCCGTAACTGCCTGCAAAATAAAAACTTTTTAGTTATTTATTTTCTATACAATTACAATGTTGCTAAACGTAGAATTTAGATTTAAAAATTATATCGAATTGAATAAAGGCGGATACACATTAAATTACGAGTACATACAAACTCATCAATAAAGTGTTCATTTAGAGTTAAAATATTCAGTTGCAATTTTAAATTTAATATCCTAATGAAGATTTTATAAAACACTGTAAATAAAAAACAATAAACAGGAAAAATAAAACCTTATAAAATTATTATAGCATACCCCTTCGTCACCTCTCAGGACACACAAGGGACAAAATGAGCTGATGGTTTCTCCCATTCTAATTCTACATGGCAGTTATAATTATTGGCAGATTATTTAGATGGATTCATTATTTTACCTGACATGTGATGTCGGTACCGAAGTCAGGCCTGTGAAGTTTAAATGAGACTGTAGCTCTTGCTTCTGAGTTGGCTAGTAAAGCATGTGACTTCCACCATGACACCCTTGCTATCGGACGACCTGTTTATAAAAGTCGAATTTTTATTAATATCACTATACCCATACACTGTAAGAAAAGTCGATAATAGAACATATTTTAGCGATTTGTTCTCCTTATAATTAAAATTAATTATAAAATCCACTATTAAAGGTATGCCTTCTCTACAGAATAGTCTAGAGACTTATATAAAAGATTCTCTGTATATTTCACCAGGTCATCTAGTTAGAATCGGTACGAGGTCTGCCACTCAAGAATCTTTCTTATTGATAGATTCTCAGTTCTTCGAACTTTGTGGTCGGCTCACTACCACTTCAGCCTTCTGATCTATTGAGCTATGCTAGTTACTCTAGTAATGTGGAGGTCCAATTGTTATAATTATGTTAAACATAATGAAATGTACTTGATGATATAAGATAATAAACCGGCGAAGTGCGTGTCGGAACAAGATAATGTAGGGTACCGTAATTGCCCGTCATAATACGTGAACAATGTACTTGACCGTAACGAAGTAAAAAACCTTCCCCTAAACCACCTTTGTCCCAAACTATCCTGAGGGTCGCCCGCGTAAATTAAGAGTACCAAACAAAACCGTAGTCCCATAATAACTACAAACTAAAAATAATGTAATGTGGTATGTCAGGATCGGTCTCTTGGTGATCGATGCTCTCTGCCTACCCCAGCAAATGAAAATGTAAAACTATAGTAGTATTGCAAAAGTTTTTACAACATAATGACAAACTTCAGCTAATTTTAGTACATTTTCTATGGAATTGTAACAAAATGTTTACATAATTCTAGTGCATTTTATAAGTTCGTCGACCATTACTAGTTAACTTGTTAAGCCAACTTAGCTGTGATTTTTTTCCCTTTTAACCTCCTTATTTGAAGTATCATCATCGTCATCATTACAGCCCTTCACAAGTCCACTGCTGAATATAGGCCTACCCCAAGGTATGTCACAAAAGCAGGGCCCTGAGCCACCTGTATCCATCGACTTCCTGTATGTCTTACCAGGTCGTGATTCCATTTCGTGGGGGTCGCCTT
>CAJQZP010000473.1:0-21920 GCA_907164705.1 Parnassius apollo
TCGTCATCTAATTAGTGACGCGCATGAATGGATTAACGAGATTCCCACTGTCCCTATCTACTACTATTTTGTATTTTAATTGAACTGTGCATTGTGTGTAATCGCTTTTAATCATTTTTAAACATTTTTAATCGTTATATAGGTTAGGTTAGACCACGCGGTTACCGCGTGGTAGCGTTAGGTTAAGTACACTTATTCTATAGCTGTGTGTAATTTCTGTGTTCGTTTGGATTTTTAACTACTTCAAACTATCTTTAAACTGTAAGTACTTTCGTTATATTTAGTGTTAATTTAAATAATAAGAAGTGAACTAGAATATAGGTTAGATTGTGTCGGTGTTGTTTGACACTGACAGCTGTCATTGTATAAGACACTGACAGTGACGTTGGCAGCTGTCACTGTGGGTGACATTTCATTGACAGTGACATTGACAGGGTGACCTGTCATTATTTTCGTTAAGTTGCGTTCCTTTTTACTACATTTAGTGGACTAGTGCCAAACTAAAATGGCGGACGACGACGAGGGCTTTACGCCCCGGAAGTCTTTGGCTAGGACCCCTCCGGGACCAATCGGCCGGCCGGTTGCGGTGCCCCCCCCACCGCCAGTAGTGCCGGAGAAGCGGCCACTGGCGTCTCCGGAAGAGACGCAGGCGTCTTCCCAGCGGCCAAGGGTGGGCAAGCGCACTGAGTCGCGCCGGAGTGTGGCACCGGTGGCAGGACTTCTGACCAGGAACATTGAAGAATCTGCTCCAGAAACAGAGGAAGAAGATTGCTCCAGGGATGCAACTCGTGGTGTGAGAGGGAGCTTCAAGGCTACCACCGCCTCGAAGCTGGAGGTCATTGATCAGGTGCGGGAGACCGTGAGGGGGATTATGACCATTATAACCGGACCCGGCTCCAAGCTGAACAAGGCGGAGGTGAACAAAGTGTCATCGTACGGTCATGACCTCATCGCCATGGTGGCGACTATGGAAGTCCACATCTCTGAGCTGGAGCTAGCCAGACTTCGAGCGGAGAAGGAGAAGCTGGTAGCGGAAGGGAGACTGGCGCAGGTCGAGGCCGGAACAGTTCCCTGCCACATGACGGGCTCGACACCGCAACGCTCATACGCGGCTGCATTGAGGCTGCCCAAGGGTGCAGACCAGGTGCTGATGCCGGTCAGCAAGGGCCCGGTGGTTGCCTTCTACCCGGCCGAAGCTGAAGGACCTATCAAGACTGCGGAGGACACAAAGTCGGTATTAAAGAAGGCAGTGAACCCGAAGACCAGCGGCCTGCAAATAGACCGGTTGAGAAAGGTGGGGAATGCAGGTGTTGTGGTCCAGACCACGTCCCAGGAGGCCGCCGAAAAACTGAAAACTGCAGCCCCTCCATCACTGAGGGTGTCTGAGCCCAGGCAGCGCCTTCCCCTGGTTGCCCTCAGGGGTTTTGAGGAGGACCCCAAAAATGAGGAGGTGATTAGCGGCCTCTACGAACAGAATCTTGCTGCCTGTGGCTGGAGCGAGGACAAGGTGAAGGCAGATTGCAAGGTTGCCTTCAAGAAATCGTGGAGAGGAAGCAGGCGCACTACAGTAATATTACAATGCTCGGCTGCATTACGAGAAGTGCTGGTGGGGCATAATCGCCTCTACATTGGCTGGGACGTGGTGGAGCCCTGTGATTATGTAGATGTCACGTGCTGCCAGAGGTGCCAGCAATACGGGCATCCGGCCAAGTACTGCCGGTCAAAGGAGACTGTGTGCGGCAAGTGTGGGGAGACGGGACACGAGCGTGGGGCCTGCACAGCAAAGGAGGAAAAGTGCGCCACCTGCAAACGATTTGGCCGGCCCGACTCTGGTACGCACGTGACCATGGCAAGGAACTGCCCAGCTAGACTATATGCAGAGCAACGCTCCGTGGCGACCACACAATACTGCCGATAAGGGCATGTCCACGGATTTTCGAGATCGAGCAATTAAAATGGGGCAGATCAACTTGGGTCGGGGGGAGCTAGCCGCGGCTGAGTTGCCTATTCTGGCGCGTGAACTGCACCTGGACATTGTTCTTATACAAGAACAGTACTCCCAGGCTGTAGGAATCGTCCAGGTGGGTGGTCACCCGTGGGCTGGTATCTATCTTGCCGACCCAACAATTGGAGTAGCATTGCTGAGCCACCTCAGCAATGAGTTCTGTGTGGTTTGCCACGTTAATCGATGGGACCTCTATGTGGTGTCAGCGTACTTTAAATACAGTGACACCATCGATGACCACCTGCACCACTTGGAGGTCGCCCTGAGTTGCCTAAAGGGCAGAAGGGTCATCGTCGGCCTCGACGCAAATGCGCACTCGCCACTTTGGCACTGTGACCGCCGACACTACGTGGGTAGAGGCCAGAATGCGACGTACCGAAGGCAGCAAATGGAAGACTTTATATTCGCCCAGGGGCTTACACTGGCAAACCAGCCTGACCAGCCCTACACCTACTCTGGACCTGGAGGAGAATCGAACGTGGACCTTACGCTGTCCATCGGGGAGGTTCACGTTGCTGAGTGGCGAGTGCATGAAGGAGTCTGCGCCAGTGACCACAACTTGATAACGTACGTAGCTACTACCAGCAGGCCGACCACTGGCGCTGCACCCGTCAGGGATCCTCCCCGTTTTCGTGACCGGGGAGTGGATTGGGACAGGTTCCGGACGATTGTCAAGCTACGAATGGGATGGCTGCACGTTGAAAAACCCGCAGCCCTCCTGGCGGCGGAGTTTTCAGAGGTCGTAATCCGCTCTGCGGAGGAAGGCTTAGGGGAGCGTCGCCCCAGGAGGTCGGGGGGGTACGAATGGTGGACAGATGAATTAGATAAGACTCGGAAGTTGCAATGCAAACTTAGGCGTGCTTGGCAGAGTAAAAGGCGTCTGGGAGGCAGGTCTGAGGAGATAGCCAGAACGGCTTTTCACAGCGTGCGTGCGCGATACAGGAAGATGATGGTGGCGGCGCAGCAGTCGCAACACCGAAAAGTCGCCAATTCTGGCAATGAGGACCCATGGGGCCTTGCGTACAGAATTTCTAGCGGGAGGGTGCGTCCACCTGCAAATGTGATCAATGGGATCGCCTTTGCAGGTGGGCACCCGGACAGCCTGGTTTCCGCGATGCGTGGATTAATGTCTGCGCTTTGTCCGGATGACAGCATCGACTGTGACTCACCATACCACAGGCTAGTTCGCCTGCTAGCGGCTTTTATCCCATCTGGTGAAGCTGCGTCTCCACTTGCGGTTGGAGATCTGGAAGGCATAGTCAAGGCCTTGCCTAACACGGCTCCGGGACTCGATGGTGTTAGCGCGAGAATTGTGAAGAATGTCTGGATGGCAGCACCGAGGGAATTTCACTCGGTGTATGCTAAGTGTGTTGTAGAGGGGGTTTTTCCCAAAGTATGGAAGGACGGAAGACTGATTGTCATTCCTAAGGGTAATGACAAGCCGCTCACCGACGCCAAGGCGTACCGTCCAATAACGCTCCTGCCTGTTTTGGGAAAGTTATTAGAACGCGTCATTCTAAGATGTGCTCCTGCAATCAGTCGTGGGATATCAGAGTACCAGCACGGATTCTCTCCGGGGCGGTCTACGGTAACAGCGCTACGTGTATTGCTCAGCACGGCGAAGTATTCTCAGGCATGCTACGTACAAGCTATCTTCTTGGACATCTCTGGTGCCTTTGACAATGCCTGGTGGCCGATGATGATGGTCAAAGCTAAAAGGGGAGGATGTCCACCTAACATTTATAAAATGTTGGTGGACTACTTCACCTCCAGGCGTGTGGGCCTCTACATCGGGGACCAGGTAGAGTGGAAGGCCTCGACCATGGGATGTCCTCAAGGCTCTGTGCTGGGCCCAACACTGTGGAACTTGTTGATGGACGATTTGCTTCGACTCCCTCTGCCTAAGGGAGTCATCATGACTGCCTATGCTGATGATGTCACAGTCTTGATTGAATCGGATACGAGAGCGGATATCGAATCTAGGGCCAGGGTCACTCTGGACCTTGTACGGGAGTGGGGGTTGAGGAATCGACTGAAGTTTTCCTCCTCAAAGTCAACCACCATGACTGTTAGAGGAAAGCTTCAGCGCCCCCGTTATTAAACTTGGTGGGGAATCTATCAAGACTGTGACTACCGCTAAGGTACTAGGCGTGGTTTTGGATTCAGGACTATCATTTGTGCAACATGCGACTGATATCTCTGAAAGAGCGACCAAGGGATTCGGCAAGATGACTCGCGTATCGACATCGTCATGGGGCGTGCGATACCCGAGTTTAAAAATTGTGTACAGGGGAGTGTTTGTGTCCACGCTTGCGTATGCAGCAGAGTGCTGGTATGAGCGAGCGAACATGTATACAGTCCGTAGCGTACTACTGAGATCGCAACGATCCGCCCTTGTATTGCTTACCAAGGCGTACCGATCCACTAGCACGGCGGCCTTACCGGTGCTGGCTGGAGTCCTCCCAGCTGACCTGGAGGTCATCCGTGCTGGTAGGATGGGTGTGGCACGTTTGACCGCGCCCAAAGAGGAGTTGAGCAGACGAAAGCGCGAAATTTGGACTGAGGTGATAGGTGCCTGGCAGGAACGATGGATGAATGATACGAAAGGACGCGAACTATATCGATTTTTCCCGGAGGTGGCGTTGAGGCTCAGGTACGCCTGGGTCTCACCGGACTATCAAACATCCCAGATTCTCACCGGACATGGATGTTTTCGGAAGAGATTATGTGACATGCGACTGTGTGATACGAGTATGTGTGAGTGTGGTATGTCAGAAGAGGATGTTCACCATGTTCTATGGGAATGTCCTCTGTATGACGACCTGAGAACGAAAATGATGGATGGACTAGTTCGTACGGTTCAGGGACCGATTTACTACTTGGATCTCGTCAGCGATGGGGTGAACTACGGACTGCTGCGCGAGTTTGCGCATAGGTGGCACGATCGCAGGATAAGGCAAGATAGAATGCTGGTAGTAAAGCCCGACGACGTAGGCGTTATTGTGCCGTCAGCCCCAGAAGGGGGAGAATGACGTTAAACTGGGACAAGGAACAGAATAAATATTTGTAGGGAGTCAAGAAAGTGCGCGCGGGAAAGAGCAAGGTGCAAGTACCGCGCGCATCTCCCGAGATTAGGCCCGTATGACCTGAGGGTCGGTGGGGCCATGGGAGGTGGTGGGTTGTCCCTATCTACTATCTAGCGAAACCACAGCCAAGGGAACGGGCTTGGGAGAATCAGCGGGGAAAGAAGACCCTGTTGAGCTTGACTCTAGTCTGGCATTGTAAGGAGACATGAGAGGTGTAGCATAAGTGGGAGATCGTTCGCGCGGTCGTCGCTGAAAAACCACTACTTTCATTGTTTCATTACTTACTCGGTTGGGCGGAAGCGGTGCGCGGTCGATTCTATCGGCGGGCGCACGGTGTTTCGTTCCAAGCGTGCAGAGTGGCGGCGTGGCGGCAACGCCCGTCGCCGTACAACTCCCGCGTGATCCGGTTCGAGGACACTGCCAGGCGGGGGAGTTTGACTGGGGCGGTACATCTGTCAAAGAATAACGCAGGTGTCCTAAGGCCAGCTCAGCGAGGACAGAAACCTCGCGTGGAGCAAAAGGGCAAAAGCTGGCTTGATCCAGATGTTCAGTACGCATAGGGACTGCGAAAGCACGGCCTATCGATCCTTTAGTATAAAGAGTTTTTAGCAAGAGGTGCCAGAAAAGTTACCACAGGGATAACTGGCTTGTGGCGGCCAAGCGTTCATAGCGACGTTGCTTTTTGATCCTTCGATGTCGGCTCTTCCTATTGTAACGCTTCCCCCCTCTCATAATAATAATTATATTAGATATAATTAATTTACCCCTTTTCGATAAAAATTATATATATGTGACCAGGAATAATAAATTATGTTTTGATCTTTCTAAAGGTTTAATAATAGGCCGTTTGTAATAATTTGGCATGATCGTCTTAGTTAGGACCCTTATTTACGTTGTGTTTGTTTTGTAACTTAGTTCTTTTAGGTGTCTTTTGGAAGAATGAATATTCGCTAGAGCAATTGAAAGCTGTTGGTAGTGCCTTATAAGTTAAGTGAACCCCGTTCACGAAGACAGGGCTCGAGAAAGGTTAAGAACGTAAAACGTCTTTATTCCACTTGTATCAGGTTGACATTATTAATTTATTATTATTTATCCCTTCCCGCTTGGAAAAGGCTCACAATATATTTATACATAATACCCGATACAAGGGCTTCGCTCTCCTACATTTATTTTAAAAAAATGTAGGGGAGGTACACGGCCCCACACACGCCGTGCACGGTGAGTGCCAACCATTTTGATGCACTCCCCCCCGAAGGGAAAGCTAATTCGGGAACTGGACCGTAGTCCACAGCAAAATAACTGGCGAACCAGTAAAAGAGGCTTGGCCCCTTGCTAGTGCGTAAGCACAAACATCGACCGAAGTCGCGCATGTCAATGCGTGTAAACGCCAAACAGAATACGAACGAATCCAGCCAGAGTGAATGTACGTCACACGGTTTAGGCAAATAGGCACACTGGCCGTAAACCCTCCGTGAGCGCCACCACCTGCCAGACCGCCGCTCCTGCAGACGTGATGTAAGTGTATGGCATCACCACCAGTTGCATGATCAGCACGGCTACTAGCCGCAGAGCGTGTCATGAGTCTACCGCTCACCTCAAGGGAATGGGGTCCCACGTTGTGCGGCTTTCGGCCGCAGCCTTGAGAGTCTCCTCAGATCCTCCCGCCAGCTACCACCCGCATGAGGTCGACACATATGCTCCACCAACCAATACAACGGCAGATATAGCCAAAAGGCAGTTATAAGATAAGAGTAATAATTCGCCATCAGAAAGGGTTTGTGTCACTGACGTTGAGTAAATGCATTTTCGATCATGTTTGTCTCACCCACCAACAAGTTGCCTTCAATCATTGAAAGGTGGGAAAGTTACAGAGATATAATATTACGTTGTTATATAAAACATCGTGGAGGGCAGACAGTCTGCAGCCCCGCAATGAAGGGACCCGACTTGGGCAAAGCTACTTAGGTGTGAGTCAAACCAAGACGCAGAGAGCGCCATTAAGAATAGCGTCCCACCAAACAACCATCGCAGAGACGCAATGCTGCAAAACGCAACAAGCATCAATACGACTATCGTCGGGCTTACACCATTCCAAGGTCCCCCATACATCCCAGCAGACATCACCACCCGTATACCTCCATCGACCAGAACCACAAGAGAGCGTCGAATCAGGCGCAGCACACCCGCAGATCCATCACAAGACGCAATACCGCAAGTAGCAGTAAGCATCAATGCAACTATCATACGGATGGCGCCCCCCTCACAACACACCCACATGACTCCTATCGACTTTGGTAACAAAGTTTTTATTGTTGTTATATGTATAAAAAATATCACCAACGTATCATAGTAGCACGCTACTAAAACGCCAATGAACAAAACTCCACGTATAATAGCGCTAATGCACTAAGACATGAAGTTGAGTATGCCTGTTACACTTAAAAGTGCTACCAAACACACTCATCATCCCAATCCGAAAGATAGACGACACATCGCTATGCGCAACGACATCGCCCACAAACGGTATGGGTGTGCGATGTCCACAGGAAAGCCGTATTGCTACAACAAACCCGCTTACCACCGGCACTAAGATGTTAATTGTATACCTCCATCGACCAGAACCACAAGAATGCGTCGAATCAGGCGCAGCACACCCGCAGATCCATCACAAGACGCAATACCGCAAGTAGCAGTAAGCATCAAAGCAACTATCATACGGGTGGCGCCCCCTCACAACACACCCACATGACTCCTATCGATTTTGGTAACAAAGTTTTTATTGTTGTTATATAAAAAATATCACCAACGTATCATAGTAGCACGCTACTAAGACGCCAGTGGACAAAACTCCACGTATCATAGCGCTAATGCACTAAGACATGAAGTTGAGTATGCCTGTTACACTTAAAAGTGCTACCAAACACACTCATCATCCCAATCCGAAAGATAGACGACACATCGCTATGCGCAACGACATCGCCCACAAACGGTATGGGTGTGCGATGTCCACAGGAAAGCCGTATTGCTACAACAAACCCGCTTACCACCGGCACTAAGATGTTAATTGTATACCTCCATCGACCAGAACCACAAGAATGCGTCGAATCAGGCGCAGCACACCCGCAGATCCATCACAAGACGCAATACCGCAAGTAGCAGTAAGCATCAAAGCAACTATCATACGGGTGGCGCCCCCTCACAACACACCCACATGACTCCTATCGATTTTGGTAACAAAGTTTTTATGGTTGTTATATAAAAAATATCACCAACGTATCATAGTAGCACGCTACTAAGACGCCAGTGGACAAAACTCCACGTATCATAGCGCTAATGCACTAAGACATGAAGTTGAGTATGCCTGTTACACTTAAAAGTGCTACCAAACACACTCATCATCCCAATCCGAAAGATAGACGACACATCGCTATGCGCAACGACATCGCCCACAAACGGTATGGGTGTGCGATGTCCACAGGAAAGCCGTATTGCTACAACAAACCCGCTTACCACCAGCACTAAGATGATATGTCTAGGACACATCGGTTAGCGAGTCCAAGTTTACCTCGGACCAATTGCTCGTGAAGCAGCACACACGCCACCATAATATTCCTTTTCAAGTCCCTAATAAGGACTAGTCATTTTGCTACAGTACTAGGAGCAGTCAGTCACCCGACCACCCCATACAATGCTTATGCATCAAGGAGACCTCCTATAATATTGCTTTTGTATCATAGACCTTACTTTCATAAGTCATTCATATATAGGGTTCGAACCCACAACCCTACTATTGTAATGCATATTAATCATAGAGATCTTCTATAGTATTGCTTTTGTATCATTGACCTCACTTTCATAAGTCATTAATATATAGGGTTCGAACCAACGACCCTACTATTGTAATACAAATTCATCATGGAGACCTTCTATAGTAATGCTTTTGTATCATTGAGTTTAATAACATAAGTCCCTAATATAGGACTAGTCATTGTGCTACAGTACTTCAGGCAGTCGGGCTCCCGACCACCCCATATATATGTACAACTGCAGGTATGTACCTCCGACAGCTTCCTCCATACAAGACATCTATACGTGAACACCTTCCACAACTTAGAAAAATTTTCTTTTATACACGAACACCTCCCATGACTTAAACAATTTTTAACAAATTTTCTAATTATCTTATAAACGTTATTTAACTTAATTTTATATTATTTTTTGACTTGTATTTCTATTATTTATCTTATTTTAAATATTTTTTTCAAGTTTTTAAATAAATTTATTTATTACGAAAAACAATAATTTTGCCTTTAATTTACTATGTTATTGGGATAATGTCTGAAATATATTAACTTTATGTTTATTAATTTAACTTAATTGCTTAATATATATCTTTTAAGACTATTTTTGACGCCCCTTTATATTGAATTTAATTATTAATAATAATATTGGGCCGTCACAATCCACCCCCAAATTTTATGTTAATGACCCACACAGTGGAGTCGTTGATATAAAATTTTACTATATTGAGAGCATATGCACTACACTCAAAATTTTGAACTTGTGTGTATCTGTTCTTTCCTCTTTCAATCTGTTACAATTCAGTATATATTTTCATCCCACCTATCCCAGGGAATGGCCGCCGCCACACACCCCTTCAACCACATCTATCCCAATGCGATAAACCATAAATTGTTATCTTGATAAATTTATTGTATATTACGTCGTTAAATAGTGGTTCTCTTTTGTTTTTGACTAACATTTTAAATCTTTAAAATATAATTCAGCAATGTTGTCTTTATATGCATAGTATTTTGTATATGTGTTGAAATCAGATGGTTACACACCCACAGGATAAATGTGATTGAGTCATTCACCCTGACCCAACTCCCCAAATTTATTCAATAAAAACATATTTTACAAAATTATCTTACAATCAATATTTACAAATAGTCATTTATAAAATTATTACAACATTTTTCTTATTTTTAATTGATTTGTATCTTGCTCATAACTTTAACAATTTTAATTTTATTTTCTCAAAAGGCCACCCACGAGACCAATTTATATTACAGTATTTATTCTAGTATGTATATAAAACAAAACTATTATTTAAATATTTTAATAAATGAAAAGCATTAAAATTTCCTCTAATTTCATTTGTTTCTGGGCTTGCTAAGGTATATTAAAGTATATTGTAAGATGGTACGGCTGCTATTATATAAAGCCCTTAATACGCCAAATTAAATTTACTCATAACTTTGTTATCTGCATCTGATTTACTAGATCTAGAAACTTTTACTAAATCGCCAATGTGATATTTCATTAATTTATTACGCTTATCAAATTTTGTGTTTCTAATGCGACTTGCCTCTTTCAAATTGTTTCGCACTTGTTATCTATTTTGTCCGACATTATGTTTACTCTTACTATTTAGTTTAAGTGACTGCTTGAACTTATTAATGTTATTGAGTTAGGCGTACTGACCCGGGTTTATAATTCTCTCTATTTAATTTAAATTATTACAAATATCACACATAACATTATTTGATTTAATGAATTAATATAATAAAATACTTAAATTAATAATTTTCCTAAAAATTTAAGTTAAATCTTGCTCATAACTTTCGATTATATAGAGATTAGATGGAACGTCCTTTAATTAATTGGTGAGATCTTATAAAATGTTACTGGATGAGTATTTTCATTTCCAATTTCAGCTTTCTATTGTCACATTATGTATGTTATATAAAATATTTCGTCTAGGATCAGTGACATGTGAGGTGCTCGCCCCGTACACCTCTTCTTGGTTTACTTTAATTTGGTGAACTTTCGTTTGGTTAATAAACTTTTCTTCGAGAAATTATTTTAACCTCAAAGGTTTTCACTGCATTTTTAATTAATTTTTTAAGCATCCTAAATTCATTTTTAGGCTTAGCCTTCACTAAGTTAGAACTTTTCTTTGCTTTATCCATTTTATATTTATATACTTTTATCAGGTTTTAGCACTGTTATGTCCTTCACTTACACAAATGTTACTGCGTCTTCTCATTTATTTCACTTTATATTTTATTTTGCATTAACTATGCACACACCTTTTATAACAAAAAAAAATCAATATTAACATTAAAGCCCCACCCCCAGACTCACAACCACCCCCAGCAAACACCATCCTCCAAGACACCTTTCCATTTCACGGACAACAAATTGTAGGCATAACGCCTACTTCATAATTCTTATGTAGACGACCTTCTTTTTAAAATATATCCTGGTCACGGCACCAAATTGTAACGCTTCCCCCCCTCTCTCATAATAATAATTATATTAGATATAATTAATTTACCCCTTTTCGATAAAAATTATATATATGTGACCAGGAATAATAAATTATGTTTTGATCTTTCTAAAGGTTTAATAATAGGCCGTTTGTAATAATTTGGCATGATCGTCTTAGTTAGGACCCTTATTTACGTTGTGTTTGTTTTGTAACTTAGTTCTTTTAGGTGTCTTTTGGAAGAATGAATATTCGCTAGAGCAATTGAAAGCTGTTGGTAGTGCCTTATAAGTTAAGTGAACCCCGTTCACGAAGACAGGGCTCGAGAAAGGTTAAGAACGTAAAACGTCTTTATTCCACTTGTATCAGGTTGACATTATTAATTTATTATTATTTATCCCTTCCCGCTTGGAAAAGGCTCACAATATATTTATACATAATACCCGATACAAGGGCTTCGCTCTCCTACATTTATTTTAAAAAAAATGTAGGGGAGGTACACGGCCCCACACACGCCGTGCACGGTGAGTGCCAACCATTTTGATGCACTCCCCCCGAAGGGAAAGCTAATTCGGGAACTGGACCGTAGTCCACAGCAAAATAACTGGCGAACCAGTAAAAGAGGCTTGGCCCCTTGCTAGTGCGTAAGCACAAACATCGACCGAAGTCGCGCATGTCAATGCGTGTAAACGCCAAACAGAATACGAACGAATCCAGCCAGAGTGAATGTACGTCACACGGTTTAGGCAAATAGGCACACTGGCCGTAAACCCTCCGTGAGCGCCACCACCTGCCAGACCGCCGCTCCTGCAGACGTGATGTAAGTGTATGGCATCACCACCAGTTGCATGATCAGCACGGCTACTAGCCGCAGAGCGTGTCATGAGTCTACCGCTCACCTCAAGGGAATGGGGTCCCACGTTGTGCGGCTTTCGGCCGCAGCCTTGAGAGTCTCCTCAGATCCTCCCGCCAGCTACCACCCGCATGAGGTCGACACATATGCTCCACCAACCAATACAACGGCAGATATAGCCAAAAGGCAGTTATAAGATAAGAGTAATAATTCGCCATCAGAAAGGGTTTGTGTCACTGACGTTGAGTAAATGCATTTTCGATCATGTTTGTCTCACCCACCAACAAGTTGCCTTCAATCATTGAAAGGTGGGAAAGTTACAGAGATATAATATTACGTTGTTATATAAAACATCGTGGAGGGCAGACAGTCTGCAGCCCCGCAATGAAGGGACCCGACTTGGGCAAAGCTACTTAGGTGTGAGTCAAACCAAGACGCAGAGAGCGCCATTAAGAATAGCGTCCCACCAAACAACCATCGCAGAGACGCAATGCTGCAAAACGCAACAAGCATCAATACGACTATCGTCGGGCTTACACCATTCCAAGGTCCCCCATACATCCCAGCAGACATCACCACCCGTATACCTCCATCGACCAGAACCACAAGAGAGCGTCGAATCAGGCGCAGCACACCCGCAGATCCATCACAAGACGCAATACCGCAAGTAGCAGTAAGCATCAATGCAACTATCATACGGATGGCGCCCCCTCACAACACACCCACATGACTCCTATCGACTTTGGTAACAAAGTTTTTATTGTTGTTATATGTATAAAAAATATCACCAACGTATCATAGTAGCACGCTACTAAAACGCCAATGAACAAAACTCCACGTATAATAGCGCTAATGCACTAAGACATGAAGTTGAGTATGCCTGTTACACTTAAAAGTGCTACCAAACACACTCATCATCCCAATCCGAAAGATAGACGACACATCGCTATGCGCAACGACATCGCCCACAAACGGTATGGGTGTGCGATGTCCACAGGAAAGCCGTATTGCTACAACAAACCCGCTTACCACCGGCACTAAGATGTTAATTGTATACCTCCATCGACCAGAACCACAAGAATGCGTCGAATCAGGCGCAGCACACCCGCAGATCCATCACAAGACGCAATACCGCAAGTAGCAGTAAGCATCAAAGCAACTATCATACGGGTGGCGCCCCCCTCACAACACACCCACGTGACTCCTATCGATTTTGGTAACAAAGTTTTTATTGTTGTTATATAAAAAATATCACCAACGTATCATAGTAGCACGCTACTAAGACGCCAGTGGACAAAACTCCACGTATCATAGCGCTAATGCACTAAGACATGAAGTTGAGTATGCCTGTTACACTTAAAAGTGCTACCAAACACACTCATCATCCCAATCCGAAAGATAGACGACACATCGCTATGCGCAACGACATCGCCCACAAACGGTATGGGTGTGCGATGTCCACAGGAAAGCCGTATTGCTACAACAAACCCGCTTACCACCAGCACTAAGATGATATGTCTAGGACACATCGGTTAGCGAGTCCAAGTTTACCTCGGACCAATTGCTCGTGAAGCAGCACACACGCCACCATAATATTCCTTTTCAAGTCCCTAATAAGGACTAGTCATTTTGCTACAGTACTAGGAGCAGTCAGTCACCCGACCACCCCATACAATGCTTATGCATCAAGGAGACCTCCTATAATATTGCTTTTGTATCATAGACCTTACTTTCATAAGTCATTCATATATAGGGTTCGAACCCACAACCCTACTATTGTAATGCATATTAATCATAGAGATCTTCTATAGTATTGCTTTTGTATCATTGACCTCACTTTCATAAGTCATTAATATATAGGGTTCGAACCCACGACCCTACTATTGTAATACAAATTCATCATGGAGACCTTCTATAGTATTGCTTTTGTATCATTGAGTTTAATAACATAAGTCCCTAATATAGGACTAGTCACTGTGCTACAGTACTTCAGGCAGTCGGGCTCCCGACCACCCCATATATATGTACAACTGCAGGTATGTACCTCCGACAGCTTCCTCCATACAAGACATCTATACGTGAACACCTTCCACAACTTAGAAAAATTTTCTTTTATACACGAACACCTCCCATGACTTAAACAATTTTTAACAAATTTTCTAATTATCTTATAAACGTTATTTAACTTAATTTTATATTATTTTTTGACTTGTATTTCTATTATTTATCTTATTTTAAATATTTTTTTCAAGTTTTTAAATAAATTTATTTATTACGAAAAACAATAATTTTGCCTTTAATTTACTATGTTATTGGGATAATGTCTGAAATATATTAACTTTATGTTTATTAATTTAACTTAATTGCTTAATATATATCTTTTAAGACTATTTTTGACGCCCCTTTATATTGAATTTAATTATTAATAATAATATTGGGCCGTCACACTATCATTGCGAAGCAAAATTCGCCAAGCGTTGGATTGTTCACCCATCAAAAGGGAACGTGAGCTGGGTTTAGACCGTCGTGAGACAGGTTAGTTTTACCCTACTGATGGCTCGTCGTTGCGATAGTAATACTGCTCAGTACGAGAGGAACCGCAGTTTCGGACATTTGGTTCATGCACTCGGCCGAGCGGCCGGTGGTGCGAAGCTACCATCCGCGGGATTATGCCTGAACGCCTCTAAGGCCGAAGCCAGCCTAGCCGAATCCGGCAAGGATATGCTCACTGTGGAGCTCCGAGAGTCGGGAGGCTCTAAACAATGTGACTTTACTAGTCGCTCTGCACTCGTGCGGTGCGACGTCGAAGCCCATTTGGATCTCGGCGATCGGTGTTATCGGTCTTAACACGTGCACCACGGCGCCGAGGGTCCGAATTAACCTCAGTTCGATGTCGGAGCTCGGAATAGTCTGTAGACGACTTACGTTCCTGGCGGGGTGTTGTGCTCGGTAGAGCAGCGTCGTGCTGCGATCTGTTGAGACTCAGCCCTACGCCAGGTGATTCGTCTGAGGACGATCAACAGCGCAACGCACTCGCCGTGTCCGTACGTGAGTGCGGGGACGTAAGTGTTTTGTGTGATAACATATTATTTGTGTTGTGTGGTTTTATTATACTTACATGACGATGATATAAGAGTTTATTGTGCGCGCATACGTTATTTCTATACGCGAATACGTTAGTCGACTTTAAAAATAAATTATAAAATCACCGATCAATCTGTCTCTATACGCGAACACTATCGGTGTCTTATGATTTCTTTTCTTTTGTATTTTTTTTTAAATCCAATACGCGAACGCGTTCAGTAACTTTGTATCTGTAATAACGTAGTTCCATTCATTACAACGACTCATATCGTTATGCGTACTGAGTATCGTTTACTACTATATAAGAAATTTCAGTAATCTATTTATATACTCGTAAGGACTATAATTATTTGATATATTTGTTATTTAGTTATATGTATATTACCAATATATCTAAATGTTTCTAAGATTTTTATTTACTATGAATTAATAGGAATATAATAGGAGGATGCGCTAATCGAGCAAAAACGCTATTAGATCATACATTATTAATGTGTGTGTTAATTTTATAAAAATTAGTGTACAAAATAACATATTATTAATACAAGCACTTCCTTTTCGCCTAACAATTCTGTGATAATAGAATAAAAAATGAAAAGAAAATTATTAGTATTTATGTAGGTTATAGAATATAATATATTGACTAATATTGACCAAAAGTTACTTCTGTAACATCTTCGGCGCTGCGGGAAGTGCAGCCCCCTTCGCCCTTGCGTAGCAAATCGCAGTCACCCATGCTCACCTCCGCAGCTTCGGCTTATTGGTCGCCTTCGGCGACCAGCCTCAGCCGCTACGGCTCGCACGGGTGACTGCGATTTGCTACAGCGGGCGGGGGCTGCTCTCCCTCCGCGCCTACGGATTTACAAAAAACACTCTAGGGGTAGGGCAGACAAGACTACGTGGAGTCGGGGCGCGCTGATTCGGTTTTAGAATCTGTCGAAATGATTAGACCGATCATCTAACTAGCCATGTTTTCGCGAATATCCTAGAATATCTGTTAATCTTATTATCCTACGACATGTTATAAAGTACACGCATAAAAGTTATATTTAACTATCTTCATTGTGATACCATAAAAATAGTATGGACAATTAATTTTAATTCTCGTTGAAGTTAATTGGACACATTATGAACACAAATAAGATTTAAGTGTCGTTTACAATTTACTTTTTGTTCTTCGGAAACAATACACGATTAGTTCACCGTGAACGAATAATAAAAACAGCTTACATGAAAAAGGAGAGCGATCTACTTACAACAATAGAATAGTTCGGACAACAATGACAAAACAACTTGAGAAAACTTACACAATATATTATGAAGATTTTAAGCAGCAAGCAGGTAAGTTATTATAAAAACAATATTTAACATATATAACATCAAAAAATCAAACCAAGTGAGACAGGTGAGTTTTACCACAGTGAAGGCACGTCGTTGCTAAATTAATAGAATTCTTATACGACGGTATGTCTATACGCGAACGCTCTCCGTATCTTTGGTGAATTTCTCAAGTAATAGACGAACACGCCCAACGACTATACATATATGTACTTTAATAAATAGTGTTTTTATATCTCTATACGCCTACACGCTCCTTTTTTCCTATAATAAACGGACTCTACGATCCGATGATGTAGATAGATAGATAGATAGATAGATAGATAGATAGATAGATAGATACGTGCTGTGAGAGTCGATGGATGCAGGTGGCTCAGGACCGTGCTTTGTGGCATTATTTGGGCGAGGGCTATCTACATCGGTGTACCTGTGGAGGGACTTAATAATTGCGATGTGACGACGACGACGACGACGACGATGATGATGATGTTGTTGTTGTTGATGGTGATTATATGATGATGATGATGATGATGATGATGATGATGATGATGATAACGATGATGATGATGACGATGATAACGATGATGATGATGACGATGACGATGACGATGGTGAGGTGGTGGTGGTGGTGGTGGTGGTGGTGGTGGTGGTGGTGGTGGTGATGATGATGATATGGTGGTGGCGGTGGTGGTGGTGGTGGTGGTGGTGGTGATGGTGGTGGTGGTGGTGGTGGTGGTGTGAACTGCAGGATACGTTTAAACATCGGCGTAAATCTATTCTGGTGATGATGAATATGATGATCATGATCACCAGCAGTGAAACAGGTGAGTTTTACTTCAGTGAAGGCTCGTCGTTGCTAAATTAATAGAATTCTTGTAAGACGTTATGTCTATACGCGAACACACTCCGTATCTTAGGAGAATTTCTCATGTAATACACGAACACCCTCAACGACTTTACCCACGAGATAGGTGTGTGTGTGTGTTTGTTTGTTTATTTGTTTATTTGTTTGTTTTTTTATTTTCTTTAGGTCCTATAGTACGTTGTAATTGATAAATAAAAAAGTTTTGATGAAAGCGACGACTATAAAAAAGATAGGAAACTTTTGATTTTGAACTGCCGGAGACGCATACCTGCAGTCGTACATATATATGGACTAAGCACGAGCGGTGCTGGTCGGAACGCACAACCACAAAATCAAAGTCTTACGTTGGTTCGATTAGATGTTTGGAGAGTTGTGTGTGATATTTCGTTGAACTGTGTCGGACGACGTCTCCGTTGTTTTAAGCGGTAAGACGTTTTTGAGCGTTCGTTTAATTAACGCGGTTCACGTTCGGTGCGCGAGTCGACTTCGCGTCATCGTTAACGTCCGCTAAATTACGCTAGTCGCCTCAGAGCGATTGTCATCGCTCGCGGGACTGTATTTTATTTCAACAAATGGATATGATCTCTCTAACACCGGGCGATATTTATCGTTCATGTTATTCACGAATATAAAATCAAATGTTAAAAGATATTTAACATAGTGAAGTATATCAAAGATGTCTCGTTGTCGAACGTTCTATGAATTGGGCGCACTTAACGTCGTCCGCAGTAGGTCTGGGCTAATACGTGCGAGTGACGTGAGATACCCGATCTCGCCCGTGACCAGACTGAATACGAATTCATAAATTCATACGGCACCGGTGCGTTTTAGCGTTCACACGCTTTCGCGTCGCGTTGCATGTGTGTCTCGGAGTTAACGAGACTATAAGTTCTCTGTCAGCTCCCTGGTTGATCCTGCCAGTAGTTATATGCTTGTCTCAAAGATTAAGCCATGCATGTCTCAGTGCAAGCCGTATTAAGGCGATACCGCGAATGGCTCAATATATCAGTTTTGGTTCCTTAGATCTTACCTCGGTTACTTGGATAACTGTGGTAATTCTAGAGCTAATACATGCAATCAGAACTCTGACCAGTGATGGGATGAGTGCTTTTATTAGATCAAAACCAATCGACGGAGGGCCTCGCGTCCGAAGTCGTTAATTTTGATGAATCTGGATAACTTTTGCCGATCGCATGGTCCAGCACCGGCGACGCATCTTTCAAATGTCTGCCTTATCAACTTTCGATGGTAGTTTCTGCGACTACCATGGTTGTCACGGGTAACGGGGAATCAGGGTTCGATTCCGGAGAGGGAGCCTGAGAAACGGCTACCACATCCAAGGAAGGCAGCAGGCGCGCAAATTACCCACTCCCGGCACGGGGAGGTAGTGACGAAAAATAACGATACGGGACTCTTACGAGGCCTCGTAATCGGAATGAGTACACTTTAAATATTTTAACGAGGAACAATTGGAGGGCAAGTCTGGTGCCAGCAGCCGCGGTAACTCCAGCTCCAATAGCGTATACTAAAATTGTTGCGGTTAAAAAGCTCGTAGTTGCATTTGTGCGCCGCGCTGTCGGTGTGCACCGCATCCGCGGTGATACTGACACGTCTGCGGAGCATATCGTCGGTGAGCCGTCGGTAAAACGGCGGTTCAATATCAAAATCCTATCGCGGTGCTCTTCAGTGAGTGTCGAGATGGGCCGACAATTTTACTTTGAACAAATTAGAGTGCTCAAAGCGGGCTCAAAATGCTGCTTGAATATTTCGTGCATGGAATAATAGAATATGATCTCGGTTCTATTTTGTTGGTTTTCAGAACTCCGAGGTAATGATTAATAGGGATAACTGGGGGCATTCGTATTGCGACGTTAGAGGTGAAATTCTTGGATCGTCGCAAGACGAACATCAGCGAAAGCATTTGCCAAAGGTGTTTTCATCAATCAAGAACGAAAGTTAGAGGTTCGAAGGCGATTAGATACCGCCCTAGTTCTAACCGTAAATATGTCATCTAGCGATCCGCCGACGTTACTACGATGGCTCGGCGGGCAGCTTCCGGGAAACCAAAGATTTTGGACTCCGGGGGGGAGTATGGTTGCAAAGCTGAAACTTAAAGGAATTGACGGAAGGGCACCACCAGGAGTGGAGCCTGCGGCTTAATTTGACTCAACACGGGAAATCTCACCAGGCCCGGAAGGATTGACAGATTAACAGCTCTTTCTTGATTCGGTGGGTGGTGGTGCATGGCCGTTCTTAGTTGGTGGAGCGATTTGTCTGGTTAATTCCGGTAACGAACGAGACTCTAGCCTGCTAAATAGGCGTCGTCATTTAGGTGTGCGTGGCTTCGGTCGCGCAACTCACTGGCGACGTATTAAAATTCTTCTTAGAGGGACCGGCGGCTTCGAGCCGCACGAGATTGAGCAATAACAGGTCTGTGATGCCCTTAGATGTCCTGGGCCGCACGCGCGCTACACTGAAGGAATCAGCATGTTCTCCCTGGCCTAGAGGCCCGGCAACCCGTTGAAACTCCTTCGTGCTGGGGATTGGGGTTTGCAATTATCCCCCATAAACGAGGAATTCCTAGTAAGCGCGAGTCATAAGCTCGCGTTGATTACGTCCCTGCCCTTTGTACACACCGCCCGTCGCTACTACCGATTGAATGATTTAGTGAGGTCTTCGGACCGACACGCGGTGGCTTCACGGCCGTCGGCGTTGTTGGGAAGTTGACCAAACTTGATCATTTAGAGGAAGTAAAAGTCGTAACAAGGTTTCCGTAGGGGAACCTGCGGAAGGATCATTAACGTATATATGATGTATTATAAAATACATTATATTTATAATATAATCCAAATAAAAATGATATAATTGTTCCAATTTGTGGTCACTCGTGCGTCGCTCCTTCTCCTCTGTTTCGAACGTGTCGGTCGTACGAAGCGCCCTATCGTATTGTTGTGAGACAGACGATAGATACGACGCGCAAGTGCGACGCGCTGAAGACTTAGAGAGAGTTGAGCGGTGGTGTGCGATGATCGCTTTGCGGAACGAGCGCGAACCGGGACACGCAAAACGGAACGAGGACCTGGCAAGAATCCGCGCCACTAGTTCCGGTCCGATTATGGTGCGCGCTATATTAAATGAACTAAACCCCGATGCGGTTTTAGAATACGAACGCGAAAGGCGGATCATTAAAAGAAGTCCGTAGTACCGTTCATTTCTAAACGTTAAAACGTTTCTCGAGCGTTCGCATACTCCTTGATCCCTTCGGGATTTCGGGGTGAGCGTAAGAGGATCGCGTTAACACCATATTTTTATAACATAACAACAATAACCGAGGTACAATAAGGAACCGGGCGACCGGATCTGTACCTTGGTAACATTTATTAGTTAACAACATATAAAACTATTACCCTGGACGGTGGATCACTTGGCTCGCGGGTCGATGAAGAACGCAGTTAACTGCGCGTCATAGTGTGAACTGCAGGACACATTTGAACATCGACATTTCGAACGCACATTGCGGTCCGTGGAGAAATATCCAGGACCACTCCTGTCTGAGGGCCGGCTGTTAAAAAATAATAACCACACTGTTCGTCGTGGCGCGTTATCGTTAACGCGCCGCCACCGAACAATTGACGGTTCCGTTGAGAGACGCGATACGTATTTTCTATATGGATATGCGTTGCGTTTTCTTTCGGTCCGTTTAAATATTATATATGTAAATTGTGTGTGTCGGTTGGTATGTCGACTATGATTTTTTTGATTATATAGTCGATCACATCGCACATAACGTGTCTGGCGTAGTCCCCTCGACGCGCGACTCTTCGACGTTAAAACTCGATAGAGGGCATGCGCGATATTCGAGCGGTGACTGCGCACAGCGGTTACGTTTTGTGCGCACGGTGTGGTCGATTTGATTAAAAATTTATTGGTTCGATATCACCCGACGATACGCGATAAAAATTTATATAACGAGTAGGCGGACTCGACGTCCGAAGAGCGCCTCGACGACTGCGACGCCGTTTCACGACGTCGTACTGTCGCCGTCGCGCTGACGGATATCGTGTCTGCCTCGATTTTTATCGTTGGCCTCAGATCAGGGAGGATCACCCGCCGAATTTAAGCATATTAGTAAGCGGAGGAAAAGAAACTAACAAGGATTTCCTTAGTAGCGGCGAGCGAACAGGAATGAGCCCAGCACTGAATCCCGCGATCGTCTCGAACGCGGGAGATGTGGTGTTCGGGAGGTTCCGCTTTCTCGTCGTCGATACTCCTGTCCAAGTTCGTCTTGAACGGGGCCGTTTTCCCGTAGAGGGTGCCAGGCCCGTAGCGACGGAGGGCGGCGGCGAGAGGAACTCTCCAAGAGTCGGGTTGCTTGAGAGTGCAGCCCTAAGTGGGTGGTAAACTCCATCTAAGGC
>CAJQZP010000474.1:0-10983 GCA_907164705.1 Parnassius apollo
TTAATCAACCATAATTTTAATATCAAAAATTTAAAATTAACAAGTAATCATCAGGTTACGTTATTTATAGGATTATTGAAAATACCAGGATTCAATTAATTTGAGAAACATCCACTTTAATTTAATTTAACATTCAACATGTTGAGCAGGAGTGCCGGTGTCACACAAACACTGACGTGAACCGAGGACGTTGTCATGAGGTGCAATTGCCACTTAAGGACTTGATTATGTTAATATTATTATCCCTCCTGATAATGTATCCATATATGGGTAAATAACAATATATAATAATATAAATTGTCATCATTTTTTTTAAAACCACTGCTAAACACTGATTAATAACGCTAATTACCCCCCTCACTTATCGCTTACACTTTTAGGCTACATCGAGTCGGATAAAGCGGCCAAGCAAGGTTTTTCGTTATTAATTAAAATGTGCAATAAATTGCCTTTAGAAATAAAGACTTCCATTAAACGCGTTTCGACAATTGACAAAAACATACTTTTTGAATCACGCTTTCTACAATATAGAAGAATATACGAAATGTTCATTTTTTGACTTGCTTGACATGTAAATGTAGATGAATTTTAATTTGTAATTTTAATAATCTAATGTAATGTAATATCATTTGCATTGATTGTAATTTTGACAAACCAATGTTATATTTTAACAAAATGGTCAATAAATAAAAAAGTAAGAGGTATTTGTTGATTTAGCCTTAAAAATATTGTTGACGTTATTATAAAAAATGGTGGCTATTTAGATATTATTTTTAAACGTGATTGTGTTTACAACATAAAAACAAACCAATCTAACTATAGTTTGTTTTGGGACATGAAAACAAAGTCCAGCTCCTATAGAAATTTGGCCATCCTCCTTTCTCAGTTATAAATACAAGAGTTGTAACCGCTCTCTACATTTGAACCATTATTAGTCATAGTTGTTACTATTATAGTAATCTTTAACTTATCACACGGAAAAGTTACTGGTATAGTAATAGAATATAGTTACAGTAATTACTAATTATTAATGTATGACCACCAGAGAATTTACTGGACAGATACAACTTGATCTTTCAAGAAAAGAACCTACTCTTTTGTAAATGCCCCGGGTGTTGTGGTTCTTCATGGGCGGTGATAGTTACTTACCATCAGGTGAGCTGCTTGATCGTCCCCCCCCTCTTCTTTAAAAAATAAATTAAATACCTCTTATATGATTATCTTTAATTTAAAAGTGAATAAGCTTTTTTTTTTCTTATTTTATTTAGGGGTTTTTGTTAGTTAACATGTCAATCCTATTAAAATCTATATGTTGCTATTAATCTGCACATACTCAATGCAATATCCAAGGTGGGGGCATGTAGGATTAGGCCCTGCGTAATACCTATATTGTCCACATTTATCTTATATGTCCTTCCAAATAATTCCCTTTCCCCTAGTTGCCATTCACAATCCATCAAAAAGTGATGTAAGTTTTTCTATTACTCCACAAGTTTCACATTAGATGGAATCAGTTCTTTTCATCAAATAAGAAATCTTTTTCATGGAATGTGACCTGTTCTTATTCTAAATATTAATTTAATAGCATTTCTTTTAATTTTGTATCTACAAACCAAGGTATTCGATGTGGTTCACTCTGTATTGTTTTGTACCAAACACCTTTCGTTTTAGAGCGTTCATTGAAAAATTCTTTCAATTTGTTATGACATTAATTTTTGAATTTTGGTAGTACTTCTGAGTAGCAAGGGTCAATATTATATTCTACACCATTTATACAAGCAGAGTTCACTAATCTATCTGCCTTGTCATTACCCAATATTTGGTCTATGTGCTGGAATCCACTGCACTCTTGCACATGTCGCATAGACTGAATTGATATATTATTTGGGAAAGTATGCAATAGGCTTTCGAAACACCTACTATTCCAGAGGCAGATTCGAGCCAAATGTTGGATAGCAGTTTTCCTGTCCGAGTATATAATAATTTAGTTACAGTTATAGCTTGCAGCATACTTTAGGGCTTCGGATATTACAATGAGTTCAAGGGTCATAATACAAATGTCATTAGTAACTTTATAAGATTTAGAAACTGCTTGATATGGGTCGAAAAAAGCTGCCCCTTGCAACTTTAGCACTCTTTGATCCGTCTGTGTAGATTTTGTGCCAATCGTGATATATATTTTCAAGTTCTTCAATAACATTTACTTTAACGGAATTTATTCCTTCCCTATCCTATCCAATCCTATCCTTTAGTTATTGATAAGACAGTGCTTTACTATCTATGGCTTTATAACCATATACATACATAGTAGTTGTCGCAGTCAAGCTATACACTGACATACCTATAATAAGCAAAAACAGTTTGCTTGCCCACCTTTGCTAATATTACAATCATGAAAGTGAGTTTCTTTAGTCTGCACTGCTAAAACAATTGCTAATTAACATGACAATGAGAAAGTTTTTAATAGACTTACCAAGGTCTTTTAGTTCGAGGATATAGAAAACGGTCCTCAAAGTGCCGTTTCAGTTTATACAAAGGTACTCTGTGCAAGCGTGGCAGCTATGGCAAATAGTACCTATGAGGCAATCCGTGGAGGTGCCTTGAACCTTCAATTTCTTAGATATTAGCTGTTGTTAAAAAAGTCCTTACTTGGTCACATTTAAAAACACATTGCCATTTTTCTTCTTCTTCACATTTTTGCACACATTAAAAAAACACTGGGTCGCAAATATTTATTTTAATACAAGAAAGCATATAAACAAACGAGAAATCAGAATAATTTGAAATTAATATTAATATCAAATTAACCTCAACTATCAGTGACCGCCATTAACTGCGTAGTAAACTAGGTGCGTAGTGGCGTGGTGCGTCTAATTGAGTCTAGTGCTTTGGAATGTAGATGGCAGCACAAAAAAAATATCATTTTGTTCTCAAAATTTGTTCTAAGTTGCACGCACGCCCATGTATTTATCTATGACAATCAAAAAATAACAGTACAATAAAATTATTGATTTATTAGATTTGTTGAAATATAACGCAGAAAAAATGTAATAAATAATAAACCGAAATAACTTTTCTAATGTTATAATTAATTAGTTTTTAATCACATGTCTTCTGATTAAAATTAAAGCCATGGAAACCGCCGTAACTTGCATGCCTGATAGTGTCGAAGCTGATGTTTCTCTAAACGAGGAACTCACAGAATTAAATAATGTCGAGACAAACCAATATGACTGTAAGAATATTCATATTCAACAAACGGAATTTGGTAAAGATAAAATTACACAAGAAAAGTCTGCAAGTGTAGTCCCTCCTGATACATATGTTGACCCCGAAGCTTTTAAAATAGGAAATGTAAATATATATGCCGAAGATATCGGACCAAAGTTGTATCCAGTGAGAGGCAATGTTGTAACACCACCTATTATAACAAAAAATCTTCCAGAAGCATTTAAGTATCTCCCTATATATGGACGACCTAAATCCAAAGCTGATTTAGAAGATTTTCTTAATAATAAAATAAGGGAATATGTTGGATGTGACTTTAGTGATGAAGACTTTGATAAACTTGCCAAGTATTGTAGGTATGTATGTTTAATACAAACTTCCACATTTTTATAATATTTTTATTTATATGGTACAGTTAATTTTTTTAAGCTCATACATGCTCTGTAATTTATTGTTTTTAAATCAAACAGTGCAGAGTGCTTTGATATGAATGGTGTTAAAATGTAGCTTTTGTTTCACTAGTTGACTTCTGCTTTCCAATTTGAAATTTTGTTGGTTTTTACTATATGTAATATAATATAATTTTAGGGGAGAGTTTTACATAGTATGATCTTTTTTTTTTATAAAAATGTTACCCTTACACTAGGATTTTCTCCTGTATTATGGAGACTGTTCACAAACATAAATTGCACAAGGACAAACATCCAGACCCAGAACAATTATTTGTAGGTCATGCAATTACATATTCCATGCCATATTAGAATGCGTGGCCCTCAGCGCAGCCACCCATTGCTAAGCCACTGCGCCACAGAGCGTCTTCTTTTAAATTATGGCTTCTCTTTTAAATTATGGCCCGTGTCAAGCCAGTTACGGGAGTCACAAGTTAAAACTTGTATGTATGTTATGGTCTAAATGTGTTCTCATTTTGTCATATCGTTATGACAGTGAATATTGTAAAATTGTGACATTGTTATAGGATAGCCATGAGGGCCATGGGGCCCTAGGGCAACAGATTTTTGGAGGTGACATTTTGGGTAAATAAAGTCAGCTCATCTTAACTTTTAAATGATGCCACTAAATATTTGAAAATTAATTCTTACTGAATACTTTTTGTTAAAATCCAGTGAACCTTACAGTAAAGAAAGTTCTAAAAATAAGGATAATCTACACTAACTATATAGCACACACATGCCGAAGGGCAGGAATGAGTTTAATAAAATCATTTTAAAATATTAGGTTGATTAATTAAGTTTTTGGAAATGCAAATCAACTAGGATAAGTACAATATGTAAATCACCACTATCAATACCTGCTTATTGGTTACTATAAAGTTGCAAATGCAGAACCAACAAATGCAATATAAAATCAGACAAAATTTTAACAAAGCTGATTATGACAAAATAAATACAAAATTGTTATCAATGATACCTGAAAACATCTCAGACAAAAGATATGTTAAAATTACAATTTGAAACTCTTCATAGAGCACTGATGGAAGCTATCAACTTGTACCATGGTTGGATATAATATATAATAATATACAAACAAGCCTTGGGTTAGTAGAAACAAAATTAAAAAGCTCATCAATAACAAAATGGTCTTGTGGAACAGATATGTGCTGACTGGACTATAACCATTGACTTATATATTACTAGCGTAAGGACCGGGCCAACCAAATAACAAAAACGGACCAGTGCACTGGCCCTAAAATTACAGTTTAGGGCCAATGCGAACGGTTGACAGTGGTGCAGCGCGCAGGACAGATTTGCCTGTGACAAATATGTCTAGTTGTGTGGTAAAAGAATGCAAAAATTACAATACAAAGATTAAAAAAAAACATGGCATATCGTATTATCGATAAATAACCTTATATTAATTTTGTTACAATTAAATTATTATATAAATGCATTTTTTAAGTTTTATTTTACAGTTAGTTTAGTTCCGTTACCAAGATTAGGCCAGGGTTGGATTCAGACCCTCAAAAATATTGTACATGGAAAATAAAATTATACGATTAAAAAAACATATCATGTTTGACATTTCATGTTTCTTTTTCCCATGTGCCGGGATTTTGGCGTCACGCGTTTAGTTTATCTATACGTTTCGTTTTTTTGACAGTTTTATTTTTATTTCTGTTTATTTTTGTCTAAAGAACTTAGTGTAAGTTAAATTTTGAATATTGTTACCTAATATATTTTATATTCAGTAAGGGTAAAACGAAAAGAGTACAAAAGCAACCATATCTGCTTAATTGAATCTGAAAATGTGTTTCATAAATTATTTTGAAATTCTGTTTTCAAACCGATTGCTTCTGGAGCATAGAGTTTTTATCGTTGTAGCCCCTCATCATAGTTGTATCAAGGATGCAACATAAATGCGATCAAGCATCGATTGCCCAGAAAGATAGCTAATCCTAATTTTATTAAAAAAAATTCGGTACTCATGTACAATAAAAAAATTCTGGATAGCGTAGGGTTAGTATTAAAATGTAAAAGGACCCAATAATAATACAAGTCGACCTTTAAGTAAAATTATGGTATTTTCGCTTAGTATTATTACGATACTATATACTACACACTTCTCTTCCCCCCGGACCTCCATAGGGTGCTAACGTGTATAGACAGTCGCCGCATTTTAAACAACATTAATTTAAATTGGTGAAAATAATCAGCAAAGAAAAATAGGAGCGCAGAATCAAGAAGAAGTCGACGCCAGCCAATAATAATTAGCAATCTCCTGCACACCGCTTTTGCCCTGGTACTTTCAAACTTGTCAACAAGTGAAAGGTACTGTGAATTATTGTTGTTTATTTATGTCTTTATCAAATCAGTGCACGCGCAGGAACGTCATCTTTTGTCGTCAAAAACAAAGCCACACCCCTGATTTATATTGGTTTGGGAAAACGCAAAGGCCAGCCAATAATAATTAGCAAACTCCTGCACAACGCTTTTGCCCTAGTACTTTCGAACTTGTCGCCAAGTGAAAAGCTACTGTGAAGTTGTTTATTGACTTTATCAAATCAGTGCACGCGCAGGAACGGTCATCTTTTGTCGTCAAAACAAAGCCACACCCTGATTTATATTGGTTTGAGGGAACGCAAAGGCGTGTCCCAACCTGTCCACTCATAGTGGTGTTTAGCGAGCTCAAAGTAAAAATCTTTCGCAGCTTATTATTTCCTGGTACTAAAATGAACAAATTCGACAAATCTTCGTCTGAATCAAATATCTCAAAGCAACTGGAGCATACACCACCTAAATTTGTCACTCAACGCAATAAACGGGGCAGAGAACATGATTATGAATATGATTTTAACACTTTTCGGGAGGAAATAAAATCAATGATTTCTAATTTAATGGCTGTACAGCAGGATGAAATTAAGAAAATTCACCCTACTCTAATGGACATAAGAACTACAAATAGCAACATACAAATCTCTATAGAATTTCTTGCATCTCAGAATGAGGAACTAAAAAAAGAAAATAGAGCAGTTGGAACTTCAAACAAAGAAAGACAAGGACTATATAACAGTACTAGAGGACAAGATCGAGGATCTACAGCGAGAAAACCGTAAGGCCAACATTGAAATAAAAAATGTTCCGAAAGTGCCTAATGAGTCCAAGGAAGGCTTATTAAAGTTGTTCCTAACTCTATCCAATAACATTGGCTGTAACATTGAAAAAAAATGATATAAAAGACATCTACAGAGTACATAGGAAAAGTGACCAGAATAAAAGTCAAGTTGTAACGGAGATGACGTCTACTATGCAAAAAAACAGAGTTTTTAAAACTAGCCAAAAACTATAATATAAGACACAAAGAAAAACTGTGCACAAAACACTTAGGCTTTACAAAAAATGAGTATGAACCCATTTACGTATCAGAACAACTTACAGCAAGAGGAGCACGCCTACATTTTCTAGCCCGAGATCTTGCCAAGTCTAAGAACTACAAGTTCTGCTGGACGTCCTACGGTAAAATATATATCAGGAAAAATGAAAATTCGCCTATTATCGTTATTAAAAATGAAGCTCATGTTAATAGTCTTATGCAAAAGGAGTGACTATTTTATGTTACTAATATAATTAACTTGCAACATTTTTTTCTATTTTATCTTTTTGGTAATAAGGCAGATTTTCACAGTCACTATATTACTTATAAAATATATAATTATAAAGCATGTATTAACATAGTAATCATTGTTGCAATGAATAACTTCACTCATATACACAAATGCACAATAATTTTAAATACACAAACTATATATACCACTAACCAAATAATAAACATTCTTCTCTGCAAAATACTAAGGCATTCGTACAGTTTTTTAATCGGTTTCTTCATTCCACTAATTATAAATATCGAAAAAAAATATATTGAATTATGTAAAAATATATCGTAACTTAACAGACCATGATGAATAATAAACTTCAAACTTTGAAAGAGATAGACAGTAGCGAAACTGCTACCTCTATTTATTGCAATATTGATGAATTACCTAAACACTTAAACTCAAATAATGTAAAATTCATTGTTGTGTCCCAAAATATAAGAAGTGTGTACCGCAACCTTGACGACCTAACCTTAAACTTACTTCAATTTAAATTTAAGGTGGATATAATAATTCTTACCGAGTGTAGAATTCATAGAGATAAACCTATTCCAAATATTAATAATTACAAAATGTATTCGACGACAAATCACGTGAATCAAAACGACGGGGTAGTCGCATTTATCAAAAATGGCGTTCAAGCCCATGTTAAGGAAATAATATTATCAGACGCTTCCTGTATTCAAATTACTACGGCTTGCTTCGTGATTTTAGGTGTTTATCGATCGCCGGCTAACAATAATGCAGATGCTTTTATTAACTCTATGAACAACCATCTAGAGCTACTTAAATCCCGACGAAATGTTATACTGACAGGTGATATAAACATAAACATAATTCCAAAAGCATCTGAACAAACATATGAGCGAAACAATAGATGTAATTATCTTAATGTTTTATCCCTTCACGGACTACTTCCTGGACACTACTTACAAACAAGGGAAAATAGCTGCATTGATAACTTTATTATAAAACTTGAAAAAAAAGAAGTATTCCGCCTTTACTGCAGTTCTTAACACCACAATAACTGATCACTTCATGATATTCCTATCGATTTCTTGTAATAGAAATCATAATGAGAATAGACTTTACAAAACTGTCATAAACTTTGATAAAGCTTGTCATAGTTTAGTTTTACAAAATCTTTCAGAGCTAGACAAACAAAGTGACCCTAATACCTTTGCAAACATATTGATTGAAAAGATTCAAACAGCCCTAAAAGAAAACACCAAAATCACCCCCATCACAAGTAATAAACGCCTACTTAAACCGTGGGTAACTGAGGGAATTTTACGCTGCATCCGCGTAAGAAATAATATGCAAAAAAAGCTACGTTGTAATCCATGTGATGAAATTTTAAAAATTACATATAAAAGGTACAGAAACTTCTGTAACAACCTGGTCAAAAAATTGAAACAGTATTACAAAAAACAACTACTTCTTTCTACGAATAACACAAAATTATTATGGAACACAATTAACGACATAACACAATTTAAAGCTCCAAAAATTCCTAGCTCTGATCTTCTTACCCTAACACAGAATCCTTTACATTCAGTCAACCAGGTAAATAGCTTCTTTTCGGTAATAGGAAAATCTCTCGCCGAAGCCATTATCAATAATGGTAACATCCAAACCTCTACTAACGTAGTTATTGCTGACTTTCAGATGAATTCATTTGTCTTATTAAATACAGATCCAACTGAAGTAGAGAGTACACTTATGTCATTAAATTCAAATAGCGCAACAGGATGGGATAATATTCCGACTAATTTTCTTAAGAAGTCTAAAAATATTGTCGTCATTGCAATTAGTAATTTAATAAACTTAAGCTTCGAAAAGGGTATATTTCCGGAGGCCTTTAAAAAATCTATAATCACACCGGTATATAAGAGTGGTAACAGAGATGAAGTAACTAATTATAGGCCAATATCAGTATTAACGTCAATTTCTAAAATTATGGAAAAAATATTAAATAAAAGACTACTAGGCTATCTTAATAAATATAATTTAATTTCAAAGTCGCAGTATGGTTTTCGACAGGGTTTATGTACTGAAGATGCTGTTGGGGATCTTACTAAATTAATTGTGCAGGAAATTGATAAAAATAAAAAATGTATAACAGTATTTTTGGATCTAAAGAAAGCTTTTGATACAGTCTCCGTACCCATAATGTTAAAAAGACTAGAAAGCATTGGCTTAAGAGATAAAACTCTATCTCTTTTTGGCAGCTATCTTAGAAACAGAAAACAGTCGGTAAAAATTGGAACAACTGTAAGTGAAACTGTAACTGTTAACTATGGAGTCCCACAAGGAAGTGTGATGGGTCCAACTCTATTTTTGATATACTATGAACTATGTAATATGAAACTTTACAATGGGCAGATTTTTTCATATGCAGATGACACTGCCATTGTATTTACAGGAAACACATGGGACTCCGTAAGGAAAGCAGCAGAATTAGGCCTTGCTAGGGTTGCAAATTGGCTCAATCAGAATCTACTAACCTTGAATATAACCAAAACTAAATATATCTGCTTTACTATGTATAACAGCACCCAACCTACACCTGATTTTCATATTAAAATTCACGATTACTCGGACGTCCAAACCTCTAGTTGTAAATGCTCCCAAATAAATAAAGTCTCAAATATAAAGTATCTTGGAGTCATGGTTGATCAACGACTATCTTGGTATTCACATCTAGAATTAATGGAAACTCGGCTCAGAAAACTTATTTGGATATTTAAGTCCCTACGACATGTCTCCACAAAGTCTTTACTTAATAAAATATACATAGCTCTGGCTCAGTCAACTTTGGGCTACTGTATTCCTATATGGGGTGGTGCAGCAAAAACTAGGTTCCTTGAGCTTGAAAGGGCTCAAAGATGTTTAATTAAAGCTATGTACTTAAAGCCCTATAGATTCTCTACAACTGAACTTTATGAATGGAGTAATTTACTTTCGGTAAGAAAACTTTTACATTTTAGCAACAGTTTTAAAACTTCATAGTTCCCTAAATTACCACATATCTTCAATCACCAGACGTAGAAAATATAAAATACCCTACGAAGATTCATTTAAGACTAAGTTTGCCTCAAGACAGTATACTAGACGTTCAGTTTACTTATATAATAAAATAAACCAAAAAATCAATATTTACTCTATGAATTACCATGACTGTAAAAAAACAGTAACAGACTGGTTAAGAAAACTTTCCTACGAAGAAATCGAATTCCTTCTCGAAAACACTGCTTTATGAATTTTTACACTCATACAGACTTCCCATGCTCATCCATAACACACACACACACACACACACACACACACACACACACACACACACACACACACATTTTATCACACTATCACGCAAACAACCCTAATTATACCTTACATGCAATTGTGCTTTGTTTAGCTTTTGATTTTTTTTTTAATGTTTTTTTTTTGTTATTTTATTGTTTTGTGTTATATACTTAATTATAATTTAAAGTAGTAATATAATTGTAATAAGGAAGAGCGGGGCCCTCTACTACAGGTATCTATTTACTTAAAAGAGGGTGCCCAACAATATTGTAACGACTTACTACTTGTTTTAAAGTAATAAATTATCATTATCATTATCACTACAAACTATGAAATAATGG
>CAJQZP010000475.1:0-54593 GCA_907164705.1 Parnassius apollo
GTCAGTTCCTTGGGGACTCCGCATACAACCGAGAACGCATTAATTTGGTAACAGCCACCGGTCAGCGTATACCCGTCCGTGGAGAGAAGGAGATGGAGTTGAAGCTAGGCAACGTGATCTACCTGCATAATGTCATCGTGGCTGATATAATGGACGACTGCATCCTAGGCCTAGACTTTATGAGGAATAATTGTTGTGAGATCGACGTTAAGCAAGGTGTTTTGAAATGTGGATAGGAGGAACTTTTTATGGAAGGTGCGTTACCAGGGAACGTGTACAGCATCAAGAAGATTATTCTTCCGCCGAGATCGGAAACGATTGTTCCGGTTAGTCTTCCTCGAAACGCTAGGCAAGCTCACCGTTGTGTACTTGTGGAAAGGGTAAATAATGACCTTCCATGGAAAGTAGCTCGAACCTTGGTCAGGACCACTCACATCTCAGGAGTACGTGTGCTGAACCTTTGCGACCGGGAACAGATTATAGAAAAAGGTACACTGGTTGGTACTTGTGAGGAAGTGGATTGGTTACGTCAGTGCCAATATATATCGAGTGGGACCCCCAGCAAGGATTCAGAAACGAGAGTGACCACACTTTTGGAAGACTGTCGCAGTGTTCTGTCCCCGAACGAATTGGTCAATGCGAAGAAGTTGTTACTCGAGTACGCCGATGTATTCTCATCAAACGATGCTGACATAGGAAAGACTGGTTTAGTTCAACACAAAATAAACACAGGTGAAGAGTTGCCTATCCGTCAGCGGCCAAGACGATTGCCGGTAGCACGTGAAAAGGAAGTGGAAACCATGATTAAGGGAATGGTGAAGGATGGTGTTATTGAACCTTCATCTAGTCCATGGTGTTCACCCGTGGTACTGGTAAAGAAGAAGGATGGCAGCTTGCGGTTTTGTGTTGACTACCGCCGTCTGAACGACGTTACTAAGAAGGATAGCTATCCCTTGCCAAGAATTGACGACACGCTGGACATGCTTACAGGAGTAAAGTGGTTTAGCACGCTGGATCTAAAAAGTGGCTACTGGCAAGTTGAAATTGACCCTAAGGACAAGGAGAAAAACTGCATTCTCGACGGGAAAGGGTCTGTGGCAATTTAAAGTAATGCCGTTTGGGTTGTGCAATGCTCCAGCAACGTTTGAAAGGCTGATGGAACTTGTACTTACCGGGCTAATTGGCGACGCCTGTCTGGTCTACTTGGATGACATCATCATCGTGGGCCGTACGTTTGAGGAACACCTTCAAAACCTGAAACGCGTGCTCATGAAGATTAAGAGTTCCAACCTCAAGTTGAGTCCGAAGAAATGTTCACTATTCAAACGGCAAGTCAACTTTTTGGGGTATGTAGTGTCGGAAGAAGGTATCCGCACGGATCCAGAGAAAATCGCAGCTGTAAAGGATTGGCCGGTTCCAAAAGATAAGACGCAGGTTAGAGCATTTTTGGGTTTGTGCTCCTACTACCGACGTTTTGTGAAGAACTTTGCAGATATAGCCAAACCTCTGCATAAGCTAACCAAGGAGAAGCGACATTTCTGCTGGGATGAAAGTTGTAATATCGCATTCCAGGAGCTCAAGGACCGTCTGTGCAAAACACCTATTTTGGGATACTCTGATGCACGCAAAGAATTTATAGTTGACACAGACGCAAGTGATATAGGACTTGGCGGTGTGTTGTCTCAACGGAATGGTGACCAAGAGGTCGTGATAGCGTACTTCAGCAAGTCGTTGTCAAAACCGGAAAGGAACTATTGTGTCACAAGACGCGAATTGCTAGCTGTGGTAAAGTCGTTGCAGCATTTTAGCGAATATCTTCTGGGGCGAAAATTTCACTTACGAACTGACCATGCTGCACTAAAATGGCTATTGCAGTTTAAAAATCCAGAAGGACAAGTTGCGAGGTGGATTGAACTACTACAGGAATACGACTTTGAGATCGAACATCGCAGCGGGAAATCTCATGGCAACGCAGATGCATTATCACGAAGACCTTGTCCTGAGGATTGCAAACATTGTACTAGGCAAGAGAGTAAGGAAGTGGTATCCGTGAGGATGCTCAGGGCAGACCACCTCAGCAACGAGTGGAAGGACAGCTTTCAACGTGCACAGCAGGAAGATCCGGACATCAAGCCGATCCTGGAATGGATGAAGGCCAGTGCTCCCAAGCCTAAGTGGAGCGACGTCTCAGCAATGAGTTCAACCACTAAAAGCTATTGGGCCCAGTGGGACAGCTTGCTGATTCAGGATGGAGTCCTGTGCCGTAAATGGGACAATGGTCGAAGAGACAGCTGTCGTTTGCAAATGGTTGTCCCTAAAGCTAAAGTGCCGAATGTTCTACAGTTGTGCCATAATGGTCGTTCAAGAGTCCATCTGGGAGTTAAACGAACTCTACTGAAGGTCCGAGAACAGTTTTACTGGGTCCATTATCGTGACGATGTCGAGGATTGGTGTCGTACATGTACAAGTTGTGCGGCCGAGCGGGGACCTCGGACACGTAGTAGAGGAGCACCGAAATTGTACAATGTTGGTGCACCACGGGATAGGACAGCCCTTGACATTGCGGAGCCGTTACAGAAAGGCGCAAGAGGGACTCCTAAGATCGTCCATGTGAATCGCTTGGCGCGTTACTATGGGGCCGATAATGCTCGGGACGAGCATGTCTTAGGAGGGGCAGTGTTACGCGCTCCAGTCAACGATACACTAGCGCCATCTAGTGTCAGGAACGAGAGCGAGGGGAGCATTGAGAAAATGACATCACAAATCACTCAACCGACAGCGCCTAGTCGAAACTCGAACGCTCGGTACCTTGCGCGGGTTTACTTGAACATTCTGGATATTTCTTTGCTAATTTATATAACTAGGCGCTGCAAGATGCGATCGAGGTAGAGTTGAACTCAGCGACACAAGCGAAGCTTCGGAGCGGAATTAAGTGAATTAGTGTGTTTAATTATTAGTGTTTTTAGTTTTAATTTGCGTAAAGTAAATTAAAGTGTTAATTTAGGTAATTTTATCGGCAATTTTTATTGTCACGAACCTCAAGCTCGTAACATTATAATAACCCTATGTATACAAACTTAGTTCAACAAAGTTTTAGAACTTCGATTCAAAGCTACCACATAGTTCACCAGACTTACACATTTTGTTCCATCCCATTGGACGTGCCTCCTTATAGCCATCTCATCCATGCTTACTGCACAATACAGTTCGGTTTTTTTGTTCTTTGCCACTAATTTAATGCATTCTAATGATTCTGTTGTTTCTGCATCACCAAACCACACAATTTACTATTTTTTGCGATCCTGTCCATCCAAAGGTTGTCTGGAAGAAATCGCTTTTAGCGATAAGACCGCCCATTGTGACACTATTTTTTTTCTTCTTCTTTCGTTTATGTATTGATTTGGTGTACAATAAAGAATTATCTATCTATCTATCTATCTGTTGTAAACCCTGGGTTTGCATCTACACTTTTGTACCATGTGGTTAGTGTGGATGGAAGAGGCAGACAAGTATTAAATTGTTGTCGTACATACGTATAAGCCCGAGGACTTATAAATTGCAAGCAAGTAGTAAATTTACGAAATCCTTTTCAATTTGACGACAAAGTTTAAAAGAAAGGAAGCGTTTTAGTATTATGTAAGCAAGCTCGGGGCTTTAAATTTTTTCTTAACTTTGCTGACAAATGGAGCAGGGGTGGGGAACATGTATTAAAAATCTTACGTAAAATAAAGAAATAGAAAACAATAAAAATATTAATACGACAATATTTATAAATAAAATTAATAATAGGTACTATTTTTATTATTTCTAGTTAGTATACTGAATGAATATCTTTTCATATTTTTTACCAAAAATAAATCGATGACTCTTCCGATACTCCATGTCCATTTTTTCCTTTTTATTATTTACTAAAATTATATATAAGATTTAAAGCTTTTTCAAGTCTTAAATTTAATAACCAGTATTTTAGAGACGGAAAAAATTTATAAAACATTATATTAAAGTAAAACAATTGTGAAGTAAATAAATTATTAATGTTATACATACTGTATTTTTACTCTTTCTTGACAGCCCTAAGTAACCTCGGAAAAACAGCCGTGATGTGAGAATGAGAAAAGGTGCAAAGTAATACTTAATAATTAAAGCTATTAAACGTCGGCAAGCTGTCAACTCAACATGAAAAGAGTGAAACTTCTCTACGTAGTACTATTATTTATTCTGTGCCCAGGGTAACATACGCAGTTATATATATTATTTTACCTATTTGATAAATTGTAGCAGAAAAACGTCGTTCCTACTACAATTTTTACTTGGATGAATGCTAAATGCCCAAAAAAAGGTTCAGATATATCGTTTCTTAAAATTACCGAAGGATTTTAGAAAGTAGTTATGAAAGGTGAATTTATTTCATTATTTTGTTAGGTAGGTACTTATAGCAAAAAAAGAATTAAGTAATAATTTATCTACACAAGTAATACGTACTTTATTACAAAACTTAGTTGAAATTTACTTCACTATCCAAGTATCTACATACTTACATACCTATATATTATGTCTTTTGTAATTAAAATATTTTAAGTTATAATAACACAAAACACTGAAATTAAAACTTTGTTTTCTAACAAGATTATTAACTGAGTAGAATACGATCACATTTCTGTTAGCAATCGTATCTGAGGTTTATTTGTTGTGGCCTTGCTAGTTGCATGCGTTGAGCATCGTAGAAATCACATAGGTGCGAAAATATGGTCAGGCGATCATAGTTAGAATAGGTACTTCACCTAAGTAACTTAATTAACATTTCGCAATGTATTTTTTAACTCTTTTTTGATAGTCCTTAATATCCACGAAGTCCGCCATGGCGTAGGAAGGGGAAAAGATGCAAAGTAATATGGACGCTCGTGCGCAGCGCTAAAATTTTATTTAACTTGCGTGCGTGATTTATCTGATTAATAATAACTATGTAGGCTATTAAACGTCTGCAAGCAGTCGACATCAAAGGAGTGCAACAAAATTGTTTATTTAGTGCTGTTACTGTGATATATATAAGACTAATTATTTACTGAGAGAATTTATTGCTATTTTAAACTGCAAGGGGTTGAGTTAAATTAAAGATTGTACAAAAAACAAAAGTAAATTTATAAAACTATTTACACAATGCGGCAGTCTTACAAGCTATCACTAATCTGACGTCCAATGTGACCTAATAGGGAGCCTGAAGTGTCTTCTTGCTTGTTGTTCTTGAGTTTGTGTAAGCACTCGCGGTCGCGTGGGCCTCGCTCTGATGCAGGGCGGTTCCTCACTCGCCGTCCGTAACATATTGCTATTTATTATTGCTAAGGACTGTATTAATTAAAAGGTAGTACGATGAACTAACATTAATTTATTTACTATTTATAAAATGCGGCAGTTTTTAATTATAACCTATTCTCTATTTTATTGCCTAATCTAATGCCTAATAGGGAGCTTGAGGGATCTTTTTTCCTCTGGAGCGCTAGTCTGCTGCGAATGCCGACGCCGGTTTTTTTTTGCGCCCAGAAGATATGTAAAGGGCTACCCTCCGGGAAGCAGGGGAGGGAGGTGGTGAATGCTCTTAGCATACCACGCAGCCGGCTGCGTGGTTATGTGGGACTCACTATGAAAACCTAAGTGCCTACCCACTAAACACCACCTTCGACAGAAGACTCGGCCTAGGCAGTCCAGGTCGGCCGAAAGCTTGCTGAGGGGTGGGGGGCGAGAGAGAGTTTCTCGGTCTGCGAACTCGATAGCGAGAGGGAGTGGGGCTGCATAGGAAGCTGCCTCACGAATAAGATGATTTGAGTGAGACTCTGAGACTTTGAAGAAGTTCTAAGAGAGTGATTTTAGAAATTGTTGGATTGTGGGGAACTCTAATTCTCGGTGAAAGTCAGCGTTTCAGATGAACCAGAGCGCGTTCGTAGTTCTACGACAAAATTAGTTTTGAACTACTTGAAGTTCGTTTAGAATGTTAGGTTTAGCACGGTCATATTTGAAGCCTGTGTCGTAACAGGTTTTGGAGAGTCTGGTGAATTGACCCTGGTCTCTGAGGAAGGAATCACCCTTCTTGGGGGTTGTTGTCTTCTACAAATTCCTTAATATTATCATAACCATTTTTATACAAACTTAGTTCAACAAAGTTTTAGAACTTTGATTGATAGTTCAAGCGAGGAATTTATTTACTTTAAACTGAGTTGGAATTTGATATAAACAAAACGAGAACAAAATCAACGTCAATTAAATACGCATTATTAAGGATAACTCAAAGTCAGATCTTGATCAAACTTATATGAGATCACAAGAGAAGCACCAGCTTTCAAATAAAAAAAGAATTATAAAAATCGTTAGAATAATATTCTGAGGTAACACACATAAAAAAGATACGGTCGAATTGACTACAACATCAAATTTTGTATATTTTCTGGGAATTTGTGTTAAAAGCGTATACATCGGCCTAAGAATGAATTACTGACTCGGTGGAGTCGAGTATTATTGTCCTTTAAACAAAACAAGCTTCGTATGAAGGTTCCTAATTTTTTGCTTGGGTTCAAATGCTTTTGTGGCGTGATGTATACGCAGTTCAAAATAGTGCATGGAAATTGCCTTAATAAGTAAAACTTTGTGGTTTCCAATAAAAGGTTGACTTTCAAAATGATTTGTCGTAAATACATCCTGGCATCGTTTGAAAGTAGTTAAAATAAGTTTCGGTAATAGATTTTTTTTCTGCAAAGAATGATACTTCTTTTTGTGAATGTATACTAAATATTCTTTCTGCCAACGTACATACTTTAATAACATCGCGTGAAGGATAAATAAGGCCACCTTTATCTTTTTTTAAATATAAGACATACAATATTTGTCGCTAATAAGAGCTAGCAGACAATCTTCACATTTTAGAGTTTTTCTTAATTTCCTAACTACAAACCCACCGATATATGAAATAATTTCTTCAGTATAGGTGGTCAGTTTTTAAGGGTTAAAAATATAATCGTGGTCATCATCGACCAAGAAATTATTATTAGGGGGAAAATCCTTAATCGAGTCTTCGAGATCTTGAGTGCAGTACATATTAATTTTATTTTCGTATCGCACTTCTGTGTGAGTTAAATTTTTTATATCCTCTAGAGGTATACAGTTTCCTGACTCAATACCTTTTATTTTCCCGTGTATCACTAGTCTTTTGTAGGCGCTTTGAAATTGAAAGGCTGTTGGATTGTTGTTATAGCCTCCCTTTGATCGTATCGAGCTGAAGAAGCACTCCAGGTGATCTTGGCTAAGTTTGTATATAGGCAAAAAATTAAGTTTACCCGTTACTATGATATCAGCATACAATTTTTTAAGACTTTGTATACATATTAAGAAACCAATGAATCCAACTTTCCTATTTGTTTGCAATATTGGTTTTCCCTCTAATTGCAACCCTTTGATGTAGATATCCATTATATTGACAAATTCTAGAATGCTATCGCCATTTTTAACTATTAATAGGTTTTTTTGAAACCATACATATTCAGATTCCGACTATTTAAAATATCAAATAAGTTGTTAATTTTCCTTATAAAGTCAACAGTAGCCTCGGAACCCGAAAATTCTTGTAAATTTAATTGTTTGTCACAAAATTCTATCGCATCTGCCACGGAATTACTGAATGTTTGTGCCGCCAACTTAACTTTCATTGTTTTGAAAAATTAATATGCTGATTTTTAAGACGGTTAGCTAGATGGAGACCCTCCCTTTCTTGCAGATTATGAAGCAATTCTATAAAATGCCATGAAATGAATCCACCATGCATATTTGTTAATTCATTTTTCTGACCTAGTGTATTTCTGACAAGTTTCAGCATATGAGCTGGATCCGGAAATATAACTATGTGCTCTTTATCACAAAGAAAATACGAAGTAATATCTTTCAATTCATCGAAATTGCAACCTAAGTTTTTAGCCATCGAAAAGTTGGTTGGAGAGCCATCAAAAAGTTAGGGAGACTATATTAACACCACAATCTACTAACAAACCCATACATTGTTTAATTAATGTTGCCTTTTGTTCGCCTGTACAACCATCAATAAAAAAATAACCGATAGGCATTTTCCATGCACTATTTATAAATGTCACTATAAACACCAATGCCTCCCTAGATTCAGATAAATTGTGACCATCCAAGGCTACCCCATAGTTCACCAGACCTACACATTTTGTTCCATCCCATTGGACGTGCCTCCTTATAGCCATCTCATCCATGCTTACTGCACAATACAGTTCGGTTTTTTTGTTCTTTGCCACTAATTTAATGCATTCTAATGATTCTGTTGTAAACCCTGGGTTGGCATCTACACTTTTGTACCATGTGGTAAGTGTGGATGGATGAGGCAGACAAGTATTAAATTGTTGTCGTACGCACCTGTAAGCCCGAGGACTTATAAATTGCAAGCAAAGGGCGAATTTGCGTAAAGATGGTGAATAGTTTCTACCACTGAAGGCGGGGTTCAACATTTTTTTACAAGAAGTCTCTATTAGTAGGGTCAACAGATTCCAATAAATCCCCATCTTCTTCACTTATCAAAGACTTTTTTTTAAGTTCTGCAACAATATTTTCTAGTTTAGCTACTTTTTTTGATAAACGCCTACTTTTTTCTCGAAGAGTCTTTAATTTTTTAAGTCGTTCGGACGATAGTTTTTCTGAGTGTTTCCATTTCTTTCGCAACGTTCGAGGAGTGTACTCTGGAGTCTTGTCCTAAAACCCAAAAAAACGTTTTATAATCATAACTTTGTTACTACAGACACATTTTCTGATTCTAATACTTACTATTGACGTTTGATTGGAAATTGAAGGGTTTACTATTTCAACTGGCTTTTGACCACTAGTCGACGGCAGTAGGTCAACAGCAGGAGCAATCTGAAATCATTTAATTTGTATGTCAAATCTGCAACAGTTTTAGTTTCATAACATCCCTTGATCAAGCTTTCGATAATGAAATTTTTTATAGGATGGGGTGACAAACGAGCACACAGTCCACCTGATGGTAAGTGGTTGCTGCGGCCCATAAACATCTACATCTATACTCGATTACAAGTCAAAATGGAGATGCGTTGTCACCCGTGAGGACTAAGATGTAATGCCTCTCATTTCCAGTAAAAGGGGTCTCCGATTCTCCACACTCACCATACGAAATACAGCAGCATTAAGCTACTATTTCACGCTGGTATTCTGTGAGAGCGTGGTCCTTCCTCGGTCGAGCCGACCCATTCGTACTGCAACTATAATACTATTATAACTGCAGCATGGCTCTACCAACTAAGATTAATGTAGGGATAATAATAATAAAAGGGGAGAAACTGGATGTTTGGTGTAGCGGGCTAGGATGCATCGTCTTTTTGCGGAGCTGGAGCCATCTTTAACCGTCACAGAGCAAAACCTGGCAGACCGAGTTCGGTATATCTTGCGCTCAAATATATTTGATGTCGCCGAACTCGAACGGCTACGACGTGAGGCTGTTCCCTCGTCGGATGAGAATGCTACGGCTGAGGATGCGGCGCCACGAATGGTAGAGCAAACCGCAAACGTGAATACCCCAGTTGTGGTTGATTCAAACGAAGATGGAACAGTCGCCCAGGAACTGGAATTAGAGCATATGAGGAGTATATTGGAAGAGGCGATTGTGGAAACGCGCAGTACGCCTCTCGAAAATCGACCGCGACTTCCCCGCATAGCCCTAAGCAAGCGGAATCGGGCTGTCGTGAGGGCTCTGAACCCAATGCTGGTGACCTATTTGGAAGCCAGCCGGGACCTTTGCGAGACGGACTCAATTCTTTTTGGCGCCGCGCTGGCAGTCTGCCGTATCAAGTTTTCCACGGCTGGACGTGCTACTGGCCATAGTAGCGCTATCCCAGCATGGAGAAGAAGAATTGAGGAACGTATCGCAAAGGCTAGAGCTCTCATCGGCAGACTGATATGCTTCAGATCAGGCAACAACAGGCCAAGAATTGTGCGCACCGTCAGGATGGCGTTTGCTGGGACAAATGTCAGTTTGTCCCAGCTGGATATAATGCAAAAAACTGACGGAGCGCATAGATGATCTGAAGCAGAGAATCGCTGCTTGGGGAAAGCGGATTCGGCGATATACCGAGAGGTCGACACGGTTCAACCAGAATCGTCTCTTCCAGAGTGATCAGAAGAGGCTCTATGAACCATTGGAGCGACCAATGGTAAGTGGAACGGGTCCAGCACCGAATCAGGCCGTCACTGTAGCATTCTGGCGCGGCCTGTGGTCAGAGCCCGTAAACCACAACGAGGGCCCTTGGACGGAAGTTGTGGCGAGTCAGTGTGCGGGTATTACGCCCATGGACCCCGTCATCATAACGCCGGATGACGTAGCTGAGGCGGTCCGTAGGGCCCCGAACTGGAAAAGTTCGGGGCTTGACGGGCTGCATCACTACTAGCTGAAGGGGTTCATGGTGTGTCACTCCGTGCTCGCCCGACAGTTTCAAGAGGCTCTCAACCAGAAGTCGCTCCCAAGCCTCTCACTACTGGGATCAATCATTTGGTTCCAAAAGACCAGGGTACCACAGACCCGAGCAAATACCGCCCCATCACGTGTCTACCGACCATATACAAGACACTAACATCCATTTTGAGCGCGAGAATCACTTGTCACCTGGACTCAAATCAGGTGATGTCGCGCGCTCAAAATGGATGTCGGGGGCGGTAGTCGTGGAACCAAGGAACCACTCCTCATTGACGCGGTCATTGGCAAGGTGGTGAAACGCAAACGTCGGAACTTCTCCTCCGCCTGGATAGACTACAGAAAGGCATTCGACTCGGTGCCCCATACATGGCTAAAGAGAGTCCTCGAGCTGTACAAGATAGACTGTACAGTTAGAGACCTCGAGCAGTGTATGGGGCAGTGTAGTACGATCCTTTGTCATCTGGGCGAGCGGATGATGGCTGCGGAGAACCACATAAGGATAAGAAGGGGTATCTTCCAGGGCGATTGTCTGAGTCCAATCTGGTTCTGCCTCTCTCTGAACCCTCTAAGTACCTTACTGGAGGGCTCCGGGAGGGATTTTAGCTACGGAAAAGTGACCCAACTTTTCTATATGGATGACCTCAAGTTATTCGCCTCCAGTCGCTCCCATCTTATGGAATTGCTAAACATCACTTGTGAATTTAGCAATTCCATTGGAATGGAGCTTGGGACGGATAAGTGTGCGGTCCTCCATGTTGAAAGGGGAAGGGTTGCTAACTCTGAGGGCGTAGACTTATCTATGCCCGTCAACTTAAGGACCCTTTCCGAGGCTGAAACATACCGATACCTGGGTATGTCACAAAACATCGGTATCGATGAGACTGGTATGAAACAGTCAGTTTGCGACATGTTTTATGCACGCTTGACCAAAGTGCTTAACAGCCTTTTGTCCGGTGTGAATAAGGCACACGCATATAACGGCTGGGTCATGCCTGTCCTCATGTATACCTTTGGCATACTCAGGTGGACTCAGACTGAACTTAATGCCCTGGATAGAAAAGTCCGCACCACCATGACGTCCCATAGGATGCATCATCCGAGATCGTCGGTAATGAGGCTGTACTTGTCGCGGAAGCATGGTGGTCGTGGCTTCTTGAGCGCGCTCACCATGCATAATCGCGAAGTGTGCAGCCTCCGTGATTACTTCCTGGCGAGATCGGATGATCCATTCTATAAGGACGTCATTTCTTGTGATAAAGGACTTACCCCTCTGTCCTTAGCCAACGAGCAATGGCAAGACCCGGCAGTGCAGAGCATTTCCGACCGGGGAGACCGTATGGAAGGAGAAGGAGCTCCACGGGAGGTTCTACAAGGCTCTACATGAGCCTTTCGTAGACACAGTAGCCTCCCTCCACTGGCTACGCTTTGGTGATCTCTTCGGGGAAACCGAGGGTTTTGTCTGTGCAATACAGGATCAGGTTATTAAGACCAACAACTATCGGAGATACATCCTAAAGGATGGCACCGTCGACATCTGTCGAGCTTGTCGCCATCCCGGTGAGTCACTTAGGCATGTGAGTACTTGCACAGGCACAACCTAGTAGCCAGAATTCTACACCAGGAGCTCGCTCTGAAATACGGTCTCGTGGATCGGAAATTGCCGTATTACAAGTACTTGCCGGAAGCCGTGTTCGAAAATGATCGCGCCAGGCTCTATTGGGACCGGGCCATCATCACAGACAGGACTATTCTTGCGAATAAGCCTGATATTGTGCTGGTGGACCGGGCACAGTCAAGGATATTTTTTGGTCGACATTACCATTCCGTATGACGAGAACCTCGTGAAAGCCGAAACAGACAAGCAAACAAAATATCTGGACCTGGCTCACGAGGTGACCGACATGTGGGGTGGTCTGCCGACCGAAATTATTCCTGTAGTCGTCTCTGCAAACGGGCTAATCCCAGTCAGCCTCTCGGGTCATCTGAGGCGGCTGGGACTACGTGGCGGACCGCTCCAGGTTCAAATGCAGAAGGCGGTGCTCCTCGATACCGCCCGCATCGTCCGCCGGTTTCTTTCCCTTTCCCCCTAACCCTCAGCCGTTTGGTCTCCCCTGCCGAGGCCCTCCATCTGGTTGGGCTTTTATTTATTTATGTACTTTTATATTTATTTTATGTTATTGATATTTATGTATATTTATCTTTTCATTTTCATTTATAATTATATATTTATAGAACCCAACCAGATGAGAAAACTATAGAAATACCCCATAATAATAATAATAATAATATTCCACAACTATCACACAACGCCATCTAGTCCCAAGCTAAGCAGAGCTTGTGTTATGGGTACTAGACAACTGATAAACATACTTATATATTTCTAAATACATAAATATTATAGATAAATTACACCCTAACACCCTTTTTTTTGCGGATGGAAAATCATCTAATGACGCCTTTCGCTCTGGGTGGAGCGTAAGGGAGTGTCAGACTTTTACTGACTAAAAACCATCCGTGTTCCTTCAGTGCCCTTACGTTCCGGAGCCGCGGTATCTCTTTCGAACAGCCCGCAGCCCCGGCAGGCGTCGGCCCTTGCGGGCCCCTTTACGCTGCTGACAGCTCTTTGAGGCGCGCGTGGAACAAAACGCGCCGTCGACACGGCCTGTCGTCGTTAGACGGACGGACGGCGAGCTACCCATTGCTCGCCGTCCACAGTGGCCGGGGGCCACGACGTAGCCCCCGACGCCCGGGGCGTCTCCCGCGGCGGCCGGGGAGGAAAGCTTCTGCTCTCTCTTTCTCCCGCTCCGCCACCTCCTTCGCTAGCATCACTGCTTCGCAGAAGGTGGTGACGGCATCCCATTCCGTCTCGCTCCGGACCATGGTTTCGACCAGGGCCGGACGCGAGAGGTCGCCGCCGCCTATCACCGCTACGAGGACACGGCGGTGCTCCGCCCAAGCAGGCACACCTCCACGGTGTGTTCCACCGTGTCCTCCGGTCCATCCTCGCAGTGGGAGCACCCGGGCGTTTCCTCCCGCCCGATTCGGTGCAGGAACCTCCCGAACACACCGTGTCCGGTGAGGACCTGCGTCAGGCGGAAGGTGAGGATGCCGTGGCGTCTCTCAAGCCACTCCTCAAAGAGGGGTCTTATCGCCGCTATAGTGGCGTGCCCAGCACGGGGTTGCGACTGTCGCTGTCTCCATGTCGCCATGAGATCGTGCCGGAAGTCTGTCCGCTGCGCGACAACTTGCCGCGGCAGCGGGGTTTCCCCCCCAGCATAGTGCCTCCGCGCGCCATTCGTGCAGGCCTGCGAGGATTATCGCCTCCAGAACCCATGGCGGCAATCCGGCAAGGAGGCTCGCCGCATCGCGGGATATCGTGCGGTAGCCGCGAACCATTTTCACGGCAACCACCATTTGGGGCGCGTTCAGGTGGTGGACGGCAAGCCGCCCCAACTACCATGATCCACACCTTCCGCCTGACGCAGGTCCTCACCGGACACGGTGTGTTCGGGAGGTTCCTGCACCGAATCGGGCGGGAGGAAACGCCCGGGTGCTCCCACTGCGAGGATGGACCGGAGGACACGGTGGAACACACCGTGGAGGTGTGCCCTGCTTGGGCGGAGCACCGCCGTGTCCTCGTAGCGGTGATAGGCGGCGGCGACCTCTCGCGTCCAGCCCTGGTCGAAACCATGGTCCGGAGCGAGACGGAATGGGATGCCGTCACCACCTTCTGCGAAGCAGTGATGCTAGCGAAGGAGGTGGCGGAGCGGGAGAAAGAGAGAGCAGAAGCTTTCCTCCCCGGCCGCCGCGGGAGACGCCCCGGGCGTCGGGGGCTACGTCGTGGCCCCCGGCCACTGTGGACGGCGAGCAATGGGTAGCTCGCCGTCCATCCGTCTAACGACGACAGGCCGTGTCGACGGCGCGTTTTGTTCCACGCGCGCCTCAAAGAGCTGTCAGCAGCGTAAAGGGCCCGCAAGGGCCGACGCCTGCCGGGGCTGCGGGCTGTTCGAAAGAGATACCGCGGCTCCGGAATGTAAGGGCACTGAAGGAACACGGATGGTTTTTAGTCAGTAAAAAGTCTGACACTCCCTTACGCTCCACCCAGAGCGAAAGGCGTCATTAGATGATTTTCCATCCGCAAAAAAAAAAGGGTGTTAGGGTGTAATTTATCTATAATATTTATGTATTTAGAAATATATAAGTATGTTTATCAGTTGTCTAGTACCCATAACACAAGCTCTGCTTAGCTTGGGACTAGATGGCGTTGTGTGATAGTTGTGGAATATTATTATTATTATTATTATGGGGTATTTATATAGTTTTCTCATCTGGTTGGGTTCTATAAATATATAATTATAAATGAAAATGAAAAGATAAATATACATAAATATCAATAACATAAAATAAATATAAAAGTACATAAATAAATAAAAGCCCAACCAGATGGAGGCCCCTCGGCAGGGGGAGACCAAACGGCCGAGGGTTAGGGGGAAAGGGAAAGAAACCGGCGGACGATGCGGGCGGTATCGAGGAGCACCGCCTTCTGCATTTGAACCTGGAGCGGTCCGCCACGTAGTCCCAGCCGCCTCAGATGACCCGAGAGGCTGACTGGGATTAGCCCGTTTGCAGAGACGACTACAGGAATAATTTCGGTCGGCAGACCACCCCACATGTCGGTCACCTCGTGAGCCAGGTCCAGATATTTTGTTTGCTTGTCTGTTTCGGCTTTCACGAGGTTCTCGTCATACGGAATGGTAATGTCGACCAAAAATATCCTTGACTGTGCCCGGTCCACCAGCACAATATCAGGCTTATTCGCAAGAATAGTCCTGTCTGTGATGATGGCCCGGTCCCAATAGAGCCTGGCGCGATCATTTTCGAACACGGCTTCCGGCAAGTACTTGTAATACGGCAATTTCCGATCCACGAGACCGTATTTCAGAGCGAGCTCCTGGTGTAGAATTCTGGCTACTAGGTTGTGCCTGTGCAAGTACTCAGATAACATGCCTAAGTGACTCACCGGGATGGCGACAAGCTCGACAGATGTCGACGGTGCCATCCTTTAGGATGTATCTCCGATAGTTGTTGGTCTTAATAACCTGATCCTGTATTGCACAGACAAAACCCTCGGTTTCCCCGAAGAGATCACCAAAGCGTAGCCAGTGGAGGGAGGCTACTGTGTCTACGAAAAGCTCATATAGAGCCTTGTAGAACCCCCCCGTAGAGCTCCTTCTCCTTCCATACGGTCTCCCGGTCGGAAATGCTCTGCACTGCCGGGTCTTGCCATTGCTCGTTGGCTAAGGACAGAGGGGTAAGTCCTTTATCACAAGAAATGACGTCCTTATAGAATGGATCATCCGATCTCGCCAGGAAGTAATCACGGAGGCTGCACATTTCGCGATTATGCATGGTGAGCGCGCTCAAGAAGCCACGACCACCATGCTTCCGCGACAAGTACAGCCTCATTACCGACGATCTCGGATGATGCATCCTATGGGACGTCATGGTAGTGCGGACTTTTCTATCCAGGGCGTTAAGTTCAGTCTGAGTCCACCTGAGTATGCCAAAGGTATACATGAGGACAGGCATGACCCAGCCGTTATATGCGTGTGCCTTATTCACACCGGACAAAAGGCTATTAAACACTTTGGTCAAGCGTGCATAAAACATGTCGCAAACTGACTGTTTCATACCAGTCTCATCGATACCGATGTTTTGTGACATACCCAGGTATCGGTATTTTTCAGCCTCGGAAAGGGTCCTTAAGTTGATGGGCATAGATAAGTCTACGCCCTCAGAGTTAGCAACCCTTCCCCTTTCAACATGGAGGACCGCACACTTATCCGTCCCAAGCTCCATTCCAATGGAATTGCTAAATTCATAAGTGATGTTTAGCAATTCCATAAGATGGGAGCGACTGGAGGCGAATAACTTGAGGTCATCCATATAGAAAAGTTGGGTCACTTTTCCGTAGCTAAAATCCCCTCCCGGAGCCCCTCCAGTAAGGTACTTAGAGGGTTCAGAGAGAGGCAGAACCAGATTGGACTCAGACAATCGCCCTGGAAGATACCCCTTCTTATCCTTATGTGGTTCTCCGCAGCCATCATCCGCTCGCCCAGATGACAAAGGATCGTACTACACTGCCCCATACACTGCTCGAGGTCTCTAACTGTACAGTCTATCTTGTACAGCTCGAGGACTCTCTTTAGCCATGTATGGGGCACCGAGTCGAATGCCTTTCTGTAGTCTATCCAGGCGGAGGAGAAGTTCCGACGTTTGCGTTTCACCACCTTGCCAATGACCGCGTCAATGAGGAGTGGTTCCTTGGTTCCACGACTGCCGCCCCGACATCCATTTTGAGCGCGCGACATCACCTGATTTGAGTCCAGGTGACAAGTAATTCTCGCGCTCAAAATGGATGTTAGTGTCTTGTATATGGTCGGTAGACACGTGATGGGGCGGTATTTGCTCGGGTCTGTGGTACCCTGGTCTTTTGGAACCAAATGATTGATCCCAGTAGTGAAGAGGCTTGGGAGCGACTTCTGGTTGAGAGCCTCTTGAAACTGTCGGGCGAGCACGGAGTGACACACCATGAACCCCTTCAGCTAGTAGTGATGCAGCCCGTCAAGCCCCGAACTTTTCCAGTTCGGGGCCCTACGGACCGCCTCAGCTACGTCATCCAGCGTTATGATGACGGGGTCCATGGGCGTAATACCCGCACACTGACTCGCCACAACTTCCGTCCAAGGGCCCTCGTTGTGGTTTACGGGCTCTGACCACAGGCCGCGCCAGAATGCTACAGTGACGGCCTGATTCGGTGCTGGACCCGTTCCACTTACCATTGGTCGCTCCAATGGTTCATAGAGCCTCTTCTGATCACTCTGGAAGAGACGATTCTGGTTGAACCGTGTCGACCTCTCGGTATATCGCCGAATCCGCTTTCCCCAAGCAGCGATTCTCTGCTTCAGATCATCTATGCGCTCCGTCAGTTTTTGCGTTATATCCGGCTGGGACAAACTGACATTTGTCCCAGCAAACGCCATCCTGACGGTGCGCACAATTCTTGGCCTGTTGTTGCCTGATCTGAAGCATATCAGTCTGCCGATGAGAGCTCTAGCCTTTGCGATACGTTCCTCAATTCTTCTTCTCCATGCTGGGATAGCGCTACTATGGCCAGTAGCACGTCCAGCCGTGGAAAAACTTGGCGCCTATGATACGGCAGACTGCCAGCGCCGTCCTCGGATATCGTGCGGTAGCCGCGAACCATTTTCACGGCAACCACCATTTGGGGCGCGTTCAGGTGGTGGACGGCAAGCCGCGCCAAACCACGCGCCCACACCGGGGCCCCGTAAAGGGCCATGGATAGCACGATCCCCGCGTAGAGCCTCCGGCAGGAGGCGTTTGGCCCCCCCAGGTTTGGCAGGAGCCGCCTGAAGGCAGCCCCGGTCCGTTCCAGTTTGGGAGCCAAACGTCGGAAGTGCTCAACGAAGTTCCATCGGCCGTCGAGGACGAGTCCTAGATACTTCAGCGTCGACTCGACGCCGATGGATACCCCTCCTACCATCACTGAGGATCCCGGTGGTGGCCTGTTCCGAGGACCATAGAAGTGCATGGCCTCGGACTTATGCAGAGCCACCTCGAGACCCTCTCAACGACTATCGCAACCCCGCGTGTCATAGTTTCCGCCGCCGCCTCGTACGATCCCCCCTTGTGCCAGTACCAGCGTGTCGTCAGCGTAGCAAACTACGCTGACGCCGGTAGGGAAGTCGGCGCACAGCACCCAGTCGTAACCGATGTTCCACAGAGGTGGCCCCAGAACCGAACCCTGTGGGACACCGCACGACATCTCTCGCCGGTTCCACTCACCGTTGCGACCGGGGTAGATGACGGCCCTGTCAGTCAAATAGTCCCCGACTATTCGACGGAGATAGGTCGGCACCCGGTGATACCGGAGTGCCTCCCTAATGCAGCTCCAGGGCATGGAGTTGAAGGCGTTGGCGATGTCGAGAGACACCGCCAAGACAACCCCCCCTCTGGCCACTGCATCCCCCGTCGTGAGGGCTCTCACGCGCATGATGGCGTCCACCGTAGAGCGCCTCTTGCGGAAACCAAACTGGTGTTCCGTAAGATCCGGCCCCGTCCCCTCAAGGTGCTCGGCGAGGCGGTTTGCAATGACTCTTTCAAAGAGCTTGCCCACCTCGTCGAGCAGCACCACGGGCCGGTATGCGGACGGAGAGTCCGCAGGGCACCCCGGCTTCCGAATGAGGACCAGATTCCCCCGTCTTCCAACGAAGCGGGAATTGGCCTCTCTCCAAGCATGCGCTTAGGAGCCCCTCCAGTCGGGGCCCGAGAGCCTTCCGAGGCCAGGATCCAGGCTTTGCCAGGCAAGCCATCGGGTCCTGGGGCGGTATTCCTGGCCTTGAGCCTACGTACCTCCCCTCTCAGGTCTACCTCGGTCCCTTCCGGGATGTCGTCGTCGTCGTCCTAGTGGTCCGCTTCCCCGCACCGCAGGTGGCGGAGCCATAGGCGGGGGCGGATGTTCCCCCTCGCGCAGGGGAACAGAGCGCTCACCACGTCCTCCACGAGCTGAGGCCTGAGACTCTGCGTCAGCGGGGGGGGGGCCCAGGTGCAGAGTTTATCCCGCACCATCTTGTAAGGGCGCCCCCACGGATCTCTGTCGAGAGTCTCCAGCATCTCCTCACGGGCCCAATCCCGGGCCCGCAGGACAGCCTACCGGAGGGCGGTCTTCGCCGCTCTGTATCCCTCGTACAGCTCCGCCTCAATGGCTGCCGTGTTCGGTGGACGAATGCGGAGCCTGCGATGCCTGGCGTACAGGTGCCGCGCGGCGACACACGCCTCGCGCAGAGACGTCAGCTCACGCGACCACCAATACACCTGACGCCGGGCGCTTCCTGGCCGGACGCGGGGCATTGCCACGTCACATATCTCGGACATGGCCTCCTGGAACCACCCTGCCTCATCATTGACGTCAGCAGGCCTGTCCGGGGATGACACCCAGGCCTGCACGATCGAGGCTTCCAGGAGGAGCTCCCGGTCCAGCTGCTTCTGTGCCCAACGCGGACCACTCGGGGCCTGTTGGACTGGCGCGCTCGAGGGCTGGTTGGAGACGTCAAACCGGATGTACCGGCGGTCGGAGTAGGTCTCCACCCCCTCCATGACACGCCAGTCAATGGCACGTGGCGACAGAGCGGGGCTAGCGAACGAGATGTCCACCACCGACTCGCCCCGCATCCGCATACACTTGGGGACAGAACCCCGATTTAGGACGACCAGGCCTGTCTCCAGAGCCCAGTCTTCCACCATCCTACCCCGTACATCTGTGCGACGAGAACCCCAAGCCAAGTTCTTGGCATTGAAGTCCCCGAGGACAAGTACGGGGAGGGGATAACTTCCGACGACGACTGCTCTCAGCTCTGCAAGAGAGTTGTGGAGCTCGGCGAGGGATCGGTTCGGGGAGAAGTACACCCCCACAACGACGAACTCCCCGAACCGTGCTGCTACGCACCCCTGACCCCTCCTGACACCTTCAAGGGTCGGGGTACCGGCGGCGGCCGAAGAGATGATGGCCACTGAGCCGTTAAGGTCCACCACCCAGTCCTCCCTAGGCCAGACAAAATATGGCTCAGCGACCACAGCGATGTTAATCGACCACTGCGCCATGCTCTGTAGCAACAGATCCTGAGCGCAGGCGCAGTGGTTGATATTCGCCTGGAGGAAGCTTAATGGGGCCGTTATAGGCATTCCATTTCAGCTTCCTCCACGGGGGGCACCTCTGCGGGCGTCGGTGTCGCAGCGGCGGCGGCGGCGACAGTGACAGCGGTGGCGGCGGCAGTTGCGTCTGCGGTGGAGGCCACAGAGGCGGTGGCGGCGGAGCGCCCTCCCCTCCCCGCGGCCTTGGCCTTGGCGGGTGGCACGCAGGCCTTGCTTCCGGCCCGGTGATCGGCTGGCTTGCCGGTCGCCGCACATGCATCACAGTGCGGCGTGGCGCAGCAGGTTGCCGATATGTGTCCGGGCTGACAGCAGCGGAAGCACAGGCGACTGCGGTCAACCTCCGAGGCGCATCTCACTGATACGTGGATACGGCCTGGATGCGGCAGCCGTGGCCGCCACGTACGAGACCGTTGCCGGCCTCGCTGCCGTCTTATTTGCCCCTAGGGGGGGGGGCGCAGGACAATGCCCTCCAGCACGGAGAACCGGTGCTGGAAGGCAGCCAGCTCCTGCCGGACCAGGTTCAGAACCTGGTTCTCCACCGGCACGGGCTGGCTTGGGCGCTGCGTCTGGGGCGCCGCGCGAGAGGCAGGCTCACGTAGACTGGCCAGGTCTGCGCGGAGCTTCTCGTTCTCCTTCTGGAGAGTCTCCATGGCGGACGTCAGGCGGGCCACGTCCGCCCGCAGCTTCGCCACCTCGTCCGCATTAGGCCCGTCCCCAACAAAGTTGGCCTCCGCAGCCGCCATGATGGAGGCGGAGGCCCCGGGAATGGCCTTAAACTTCGAGGAGGGCTTTTGCTTGTAGGCCACGACCTTGATCGCGGCCTCCACCTCCTTTACGAATCTGGCCTTACCTCGGAGCCGCCAGTCGCACTCGTCTCGTCGCCTGATACCCAAGCCGTATCGCCCGAGTGGCGCCCCTCCTCGGCAAGCTTTGCCGCTCGTTCGCCCCTCTGATTGGCATTCCCCTTGCCTCTCAGCCCGCCCCGCCTGTTGGTGGGGATTTTCCGGGCCGAGACCTCCTCTTCACCGGATGACGGCCCCTGGTCGCCATCCCGCCTGGACCGCTTGCGGAAGAACTTACTGTTCTCCGCGGTCCCAGGCCCCACACGTCGGGAGCTCTCTGGACCTCCCACGCTGCTCGATGCGGCGTCGGACTCTGTCCCCGCATCGCTCCTCCTCTCCTCTACGTTGCCGTTGCCGGCGGTTTTAGTTTTGTTTTTTGCTTTTGGTGTTTCCATTTCTGTACTCACGAGTTTGGGGGAATTAAAGGTCCACCTTGGCAGAGACCCCTGTACCAAGGTAAGCAGATTTAGAGGATTTATTACTCGCCAGGTGGTCTGCAGGTACCCTGGCGAGGAGCACACTAGCGGCTGATTTGTTCAGAGAACCCCGTCAGCCATCCATCCCCTCGCGGTGCGTCGCCGCTTGGGATTCGGAGTAACTTTTTATAGAGGTTTTCTCCCTCGCGGTCCGGGCGATTAAGCCAAGACCCTCGGTCCCTATCAAAGCCGCGAGACATGATCCACGACACTTCAATACTGGGATTACGAGACCGGCGGTGACAGCAAAGGATGAATCCTTCACTGTCTGCCCGGAGGCAGGATAAGTGCACACCGAGCCCGCCCTCACACCTCTGCTATGCCCTCTGCTAGTCAGAGGGTCACGCAGAGGAACGCACTGTTGGTCCGGGACGGACCCCCCCCCATGCCAGAATAATTATCCGCGGCAGCAACATTCCCCAAGGAATAAGAATTTCTTCTCATTTCTCGAGGAAGATTACCGCCGCGCCCAGGGTGCTCCGGCCCAGTAGCTGCTCTTCCATCCAGACGTATCGAGAGGGACCCGCAACTACCAGGCACACGTGGAGGACTTCTGACTTCGCACCCCACACCCTAACACCCTAATGTACCAATATTATAATTTGTAAGGTAATTTATTTTAATACTGTAGAATACATTGCCAAATTGAAGAGCTAACTGGACAAAGGTTACTTGACAAATTAAAAAATCCGACTTTTTTTTGAAAACGAACTTAATTTTTACTGAACTTAAGTTTTATCTGATAATAAATTTAATGATTCTTGAATTTAAACACGCCTATTCTAATTCGTTACATAGTTACAGACGCTAGCAAAGGTGTTAACTGCCAAACAAGTATATATTTCAGATTTATCTATCTATATGTGGCCACCACATCCAGGTTCTGGCCTGCTCTTTTGTTTTTACCACGCCAAAGTGTGAAGAATGTAGTTCGTATAATAGCTGCTCGCGGAATATTGACAGTATGATTACTTTATGGCACCGCAGGATACAACCATTTTCTACGGCTAACTCTGACCGACAAAGAAAATATGGCTTTAATAACGGATCCGACACTTTTCGAGGCTACGCTTTATGCATAAACTTTAACACTTTTATTAAAAGATTATCTCGGGATGTTTCTTTTTTTATATCTTCCACAGTTATTCGTTTTATAACTGAGTTATCTATAAATTTAATATACAATGTTTTATAAAGATCTGAGCATTCATTATGAATTTCGTTCTGTATTTGATTTACAGACCGTGATAAGAAATCAGCCACATTGCTGTCACTTCTAACATACTTTAATGTGAAATTATAGGCAGATAAAAAGATCGCTAATTAGCCGCCTTGTCAGGTATACCCCTTTTTGTTTCCGAAAATGGTTAGTAAGCTCCTATGATCCGTCCTTTGGATAAACGGTACCGTTCGACCATACCAATATTGGTGGAAATTTCAGAGCATACAAGGGCTGTCCGTTCTACTAGAAATAAGAATCCTATTTATAAAGCATAATTTACATTTTATTACTTAATTCTTTACCATTGGTGGAGAGAACTGCGGTGTTTTAAAAATGTGATAACATAATAAGATTTTATTACCTCATAAAGCCATTGTAAGTTCTTCTTAACAAAACTTAATATGGTTTATAGGAAACAAAGCGGTGTTATGTTTTTTTAATAAATTTGCATAGAATAACCTATATTTTAACATAATATATAAAATAATCAATCTTATCTAAGTATTGCTACCAATGTTGTATTTGAAAATTACATATATGCTTTAGTCCTTAGTTCATTTGATTCTTTATTATTTTCAAACACTCATTAATTGTTTAGAACTATTTGCTAGTTTACACCTTAAATTTAATTAACTTTAAAACATTGATTAATACAAAATTGGTGTAGGAAGGTGCTTTTTTAGAAATATATTCAATACAAAATTTTGTCTATATTTTAAACAACCTAAAACTGAAGTGTGTAACAAATGTGATTCTAATACACACACTGAAGAGCATATTGATAACTACAAAAGAGCATTTGAGTTACAAAAACAAGAAAGAGAGATGTGTATTAGTGGAAAAAAAAATCACTTTTGACATACAACAAACTCAGCCTCTACCTAAAATTCCCATATCAAAAGCATTTTATTTAAGGCAAATATGGTTTTATAATAAAGATATCTATATCATTAGAGATGGCCACAGGCCACATAAATAGTGTGTAAGAACATGTGGCATACCTATTTTTAAATAATAATACTATTTCATATAAATAATGTTATTTTTATTTTTTTACCACATAGAGCCATTGTAAGTTCTTCTTAACTAATTAATATGGTTTGTAGGAAACAAAGGTGTATTATATACATACTTTCATTGTTTTTTTTTAAATAAATTTGCATAGAATAACCTATATTTTCAATATAATATATAAAATAATCAATCTATCTAAGTATTGATACTAATATTGTATTTTAAAACTATATGCTTCAGTTCCTCAGTTCATTTGATTATTTATTATTTTCAAAGGCTCATTAGTTGTTTAAAACTATTTGCTAGTTTACACCTTTGCCCACTTAACCCTTCAATTCGGTATTGGGTCGAGGAAAAATAATATTATTTTTATTTAATATTGTTTACCTACTTACATGAATGCATAAATTATTATCAATTTCCATAAGTGATTCTTCATGTAAATTGATGGAGGAAGATGTTGGAATACAAGCTTTTGTTTCCTAAAAGTTAATTATCTTTAAAACATTAATTAATACAAAATAGGTGTAGAAAGATGCATTTTACAGAAAATTTAATTTAAAGTTCTAGGTATATTAAACTCTGAACAAGATTCAAGTTTTAATATTGATTGTTAAAACTTGAATCGCGTTCAGAGTCTAAAAGAAGCCTGTCTCAGTCATTTATTGCTATTAAAATTCACAAAATAATGTTTATAACAAACAAGATAATTGTACTAAATAGTATGAATATGTCATTAACTGAATATTTACCAGAGCTGGTACAGCATAAGGTAATAGCAGAGTAAGTTTCTTCTTTTTTATTAACATCTTATCCTTAAAATGTCTGCTGCAAATAATTGCTGACGGTTTTGGTGTCCAGTCTGTTCGTCCTGTAGCTACAATCCAATTCCGACGTAAATTATCATGTTCAGGAAAACTGCAACAAACCATTCAATCTTTCAGATATTTAATTAATAGACACTGCAGAATACATATCTGTATACCTTAGGCAAATGATCATAAGTCACATTAAGCTAATTGTTCAGTGCACACGTTTTAAGTCTCAATTTGAACATTACTACACAATTGTAAATAAAAATTTATTTGTTGTTTAAAAGTAGTTTTTGATTACAATAAGATATTAATAAAAATGTAATTAACTAATTAAATAATGAACTTGGGATATGCTACCTCTAAACACTAAAGATAATTTTTTATAAGTTACATGTAATAAAAGAACATTCTAAGTCCTGATTTTCAAGGCACAATGAAAATCATGTTTCATTAATCACAAGTTTTGTTTACTATTCATAAGCATTATCGTCGTCGGGAAAGTCCGATACAGTGGAAGATTGTGGAATTTTTTATAATAGTCATGACAATATGACGGCAATTCAATATGAATGTAAATCTTGGTATCTTTATATTTTTTGGCTGAAATTGAAATTAAGTTTTGGTTCATATTTTGTAAACTTCCTGGAAAATTCAACTCCTTCCTCTTCTGACGCCTTAAGTCTGTCATTTTAAAATTTTGATTATCAAATGAATTTTTATAAAATAAATACCCAGTTTTCTTTTCTAACTTGCAAAGTAACTGACTTTGAAATTTGAAATGGTTCCTTATCAATATTTACTTTTCTATTAATAAAAGGACCATTAGTAAATAATAAATATTAAAATCTTCAAGTTCCATATTGTTGACTGTATATTTGTAAAAACATAGCGGAATAAATTGTTGCCAGTCCCAAGGTGTGTAGGTGTAGGTAAGTTTTTACATCTTCTCTTAATATTGTATCTGCTTATAATATATATAACTTTGAACTGAGAAAATTTTTAAGAAGGAAAAACATGCACATGACAACATAAATATTCTTATTTTGCACATAACAGTTATCTGATTTGGTCACTGACTGATATGGTCATTTGTTCAATATCTGATCCAGGTACATTTTTGATGCCCAGTTTAAGATGTTTGAAGCTATTTCGTTTCCATCCCTTTGAGCTTTAATTTCATCCCACATAAATAGAAATGCAGAACTGTCAGAACCATCATAAATATTGTAATTTAATATCCAAATTTTTCTCCTATAGAAATTAACCCCATTTTAGGTCTGTATTTTGATTCAGACATATCCTGCGATTTATGTTTGTACCTATTATCAGCTTCAATAATTAAAGGTAAATCTTTTTCTATTTACAGAAGTTGTTTCTCAGTGCCATCCTACATCCCTTTAAGTTTTGCTGAAAACATATCGCAATCGTCACAAGTATAAAGTAATTTGTAAAGATCGTACATTCGTTCAATAACATCTCTTTGATCTCTCACGATTGTATTGACATTTATACTTTGGTAGAGATGAAATGTGGGACATAACAGATTTAATAATTTCAGGATCCGTTTAGTTAGATGGTTTATGTTTCCCCCCTTTTGTCACTTTCAACAATACATCCCTCTTATCTCAGTCTTAACCACTTGTTGGGAAATTTAGAAACATTGTCTTACAGATTGCTGTTGTTATACCATTAACAACAAAGAATACACTAAAGTATTTGATCCTAACTTAGATTCATCTCCTGATCTCAGTCTTTGTCTAGTTGTAGGTTTTGACTGGACACATGATACTATGAATTACCTCTTAACATTAAAGTCTTTTCTGGATCCCAATAAAAAGTAAATATCTCTTTCTTATTCTGCTGGGATATTTTAGTACTGCATTTCATGCGGAAATTCGTGCTACATGCAGCACTTTTGTTCATGTAAGCTTAAGATCATTTCTTATTCGCTTTTTTCCTGTCTGCTCTATTGTACTTCTATTCCGATCTCTTATTTTTTTGGTAGATTATTAAGTATGAATTTGTTGTAAATTATTCTGGCATATAGAATTTGGTTCATCTTGAGATGTGCTTGGAACACCCTCTTCAAGCGCAGCCAAAGGCACAATTTACATAATAAAATAAATAAATACAAATAATAAAGTGCAACTTACGTTCAAAAACAAACTTCTCATCTTATTTGGACTTAGGATGCTTTTGTTTTTGATAATTGAGCGGAACAAAAGCATAAATCCAGATCAGATTGTATACCTTTGAATTAACCTGGACTTAAAACATGTTAACGAGTTCGAAAGCATGTAGTTTTTTTAGTTGGACTTAAAAATACTTTACCACCAAGTAGATCGTTATTTTTTTTTGTTTCAATGACATTACAAAGTGAATGTCGAAAAAAATGGACTTAGGATAATACACCTTCGGTACGCAGACATTATTATTTCCTATAATAGTGGGTAATAACTTATAGAAAAGTTGGCCACACCGAAGATTTTAGGTTAAAATTTGCAATTGTTATTTTTGTACTTTTTAGCGATAAATTTACGTCTAGAGTACATTATACACAATGTATGTATTTTATTAAATGTTACAGACTGCCTAGTAACCGATAGTATGGTATACTTACGAATGAAAAGACAACCCCGCCATTTTCCTTTCACTATCACTTTTACACCCTAATACACTACACCGCACCATGTTTTAAATAAAAATGTTTGGAATACTACGTCTTAATTTTTCACAACAAAATATAATATGAAATACTTATCATAAAACACATAAAACAGTATTTTATACAAAGAATTTATCACGCTACACGTTAGCTGTCAAACTTTATTTAGCAAAGTGGTTTGCTAAATATTAAAAATGGCGACACGCTAAGCGAAACAAAAAATCTCATCGTTCTTTCTCATTTCTTTACACGACATCGGCGTAAGCTGCTCTTTCTCTTGTGTGACTGCGATAAAAGATATCACTTTGTCTATAGCATTCTCTGTCTACGTCACTATCGATGTCATCTTATCGATAGTCGATACATCAATCATAGTTACGTGATAACGAAAATTTTGCCACATCATGCAGAATTCATCTCATTTTTTCAAAAAAGCTAAAGTTAGGACAATAAATTTCATTACTGTTAGCAAATAGCTAAAGTAACGTCGACTTAATGATTTCTTATATTTACGCGAACATTACACATTGAAATAATACTAGTTTTTACGGAATTTATCGCGTATATTTAACTTTTTAATACCCGACGTTTCCGATGACGACGACGACCATAGATTAAAATTTAACTTTTGTTCTGATCGTACTGCATAGATCGGAACACGGAGCAAATATAAAGAGGAGGTGTTATAATTAGATTTCACTATGTAACAACGCGTGACTATTTGCGGGGTGAGGGGGGTATTAAGCGCCGCCCACTTAACTATTTTCCATCTACCGGTAAATAGTAAAACTACTCGCATCGTTCCATATCGATGTTGCAATGTAGTTTAGCTACCTTACGTTTGGTGTGGGATATAAGGGGACGTACTCAGAAATTTCGTACCAGGGAGTATTTATTTCAAGATTAATTTTGTGAATCGTCTTGTTATTACATCTTTTTTCTAAATTGAAATACCGATATTGTGAAAAAAAATCCTACTCCTACTATAACAATAATCCTAATAATTTCACTAATATTATAAAAGCGAAAGTTTGTGTGTTCTTTCTTTCTCCTTGACCCTATCCCACGCTAATTATGTACTATTATGTAAATGTGTTATTTCTTCACGCTGACTAACGGCTGGACTATTATGTCGTATGTATGTGTCGGTATACTACTGACGCCCAACCAAGTCTTTCAACTTTACATTTATTGAAGATAAAATTTCGGAATCCTCTCCCTGTAAAAGATGCTTGTTCTACGAATTTTGTTCAAAATTTAACTGCCTTAATTCTGTAATTAAGGCAGTTAAATTTTGAACCTAAAACAAAAGCGAAACGTACTTAAAGCGTATTACATTTAGAAAAAAAAACATCTTAAAGTTGTATGTGAAGCGAAAGTAGTGTCACTATATAAGCACCTTCTTTTTCAAACGTTTAACTTACATTTGAAGTCTTCTGATCTTTAGCCCATCTTTTTTCGATTTCCATCGAAGTTGTTCTATCTCTCGCTTTAGCTTCTTCTTTCTAGGGGAATCGTGAAATATTAAAAATTCATTTAAATCATTTGTGGTAGGCCTATGTGGTGATATTGAGGGCTCTGGTAATTTTCTTTTAATCTATAATATAAAGTATAAAACAACAATATGAAATTAACTCCTACCAAAATAAGAAAACTAGTAAAATACAAAGTGCATCCAAACGAACCGATATATCCAGATTAATACTGGGTAAAGTTCCCTGCTTTAATTTTTTAAAGCCTTTTTTTGTAACTGTGAAGTCGTCGTCATTGAAATGGCACGAACAAATCTTTGTATATTTTGTCGGAGTCCAGTCTTTTCTATTAATTTTTGCTATCCATTGCTGTTTAAGATTATCTTCGGATGGAAATCTAGAATATAAAGTAAATAAAATAACCTAGGTGAGCTTTTTAACTAACTGAACTACAACTGTTATAATAGTTGTCTTTTTTAAGAAAAGTTTCAAGGAGACTGAATACTGTACACAAAATATTTAATTTCAAGAAGACTATTTTACTAAGGATAAAATGAATATTTCTTGAAGGTTGACTTTTACAAAATGCTAAATATTTAACTATTTATATACATTGTAGACCTTTCGTAAAAAATCAGCCTAAGTAATATTTCCATAATTTTAAGCCGTGGGTAACTGGGTAAAATAATTGGATTCTAATTAAGGCCCTGTCTTTTTATTTTATTTTTGATTGTTCTTTTACTTGACGGTAGATGGCGGCCTGTTTACAAAATGATTATAAAATCTATAAAAGTAATATTTTGGCAATTAAAAATTCTTTAGGACTGAAACCAACTTCAAAAAAAAACAATTTCAGCACCTTCGTATGATTGTTTTACCAATACTGAGCTCGACTTACCTTTATATTTTTAGTTCACACGACACAAAGTGCTGCCATCTAGTATCGAATATATTTAATTATATTTGAAATCCGATGCAAAGAGATCTTTCTAGAATTATTTTAAGAAATTAGGTATATAATTACTTACACATGAAATGTGATACCATCCATAGCATCAGAGCGTCTATCTGAGTAGTTTTTACACGATAAAACACAACACTTTATCCTTTTCTTCTTAATAATACGAAAATACACTGATTTCCAATTTTCGACACCGATGCGCACAAGACGAACGCTGACAGTATACTAACTAAAGCCACGCCCACTGTGATAACGTCAGGACCTAGTTAGAATCACAGTGCACAGTCGCTTAGGCCGTCTCCTCTTTATATTTGCTCCGTGGATCGGAACAAAAGTTAAATTTTAATCTATGGTAACCGCAGTTAGCTATGACATATGGACGTTGAAGATCTCAGTCCCGCCCGTGACCATGAGTGCTGTAAAGCGTTCGAAACGTCGGATATTAAAAAGTTAAATATACGCGATAAATTCCGTAAAAACTAGTATTATTTCAATAACGTCGACTTGTTCAACACAAACTCATTTGTAGTTCTCAGTTTTGGTCTGTCATTCCGCAACTTTGAAGTGTCTTGTTTGGGAAAACAAATGAATATTTCGACTTACTGTATAACACATGATTTAGAAGAGATCATATACGTGTAAAATAAAATAAAAACAATTTATTTATTTGTTATTTTTTTATTTGTACTTAATAGAACAAAGGTCTATAAAAACTCAGAATTTTGGTCTCTGGGTGAAAATCACCGTTATAAATAAACAAAACCAAAACAAATGAAATTTTCTTTTTAACTACTAACAATTTATACACTCGACTATAATTATCTTAGAAGTAAATCACATTCATCGTCAATGGCACTGTGTAATAGGAACTCTGAAATTTCATTTATTTTTAGATCGTTCTATGTAAAATTCTAGTTATAATCTAAATTTTAATAAAATAAAATAAAGAAAATATACCTGAAAGCTACTAATTATTATTTTAGAAAACCTACAATAAACTATTCGTCATTATTAACCATAATATTCACTTGAGATGGACAATATAATCGGCATATGACAATCACATGTTCTAGACACATGTGTTTTCCACATTTGAAACAACTATACATTGTTTTGCGGTTCTTTTTCCTATTGCAATAGTAACAACGACCTGCAAAACGTAGAACTTGGTTTGAAAACGATGCTTCTTGGCCATTTTAGAAAAAATTCAGCAGGATTTCTTTTACTCTCAGTTTGAGAGTTTGAAAAATGGTCGAAGAAGTATACTTGTACCTCAGTTGATTTTCCATGAATGAATAACAATTTTCTTCAATAAATCTTCGTCTTACAACACTTTTTTCATTGTTGTGTTCAAAAATCACTTGTGCATTTACAGTTGTAATATTGATCAAAATATAAAACAATACCAACGGCCACGTTGACTCCAGATTTTGTAGTATTGTAGACTAGTACAATATCAGGTTTTCCTGTCGATTCGCCTATTTTATCACCTAGATGTATACTAGAAAATCTAAGTCTTCGTAATTCATTGTCTGCAACAATAATAAATTTTATAAAAATATACTTTTATAATATTATAATAAAAAACATAAAAACTGTCAATAAGATACACAAAACATGAAATATTTACCCCGGTTTCACTTTAATTGCACTGGATCGTTCTGGAACACAATCGATCGCACGCGGAATCTGAGACCGCAATCACAAATAAGAAAGCATGTGTGCATGCAACGAATGTCACAGGGTTACTAAGGGGTGCTACCACACCTTCCCGAGGATATCATGAAAGTACAAGCGTCTATTGTTTATGGTTTTAGTAAATTGACTAAAATAAGTTCGTTGCGGACTCAGAGACCGCGCGCGACCGTTGGAAGGTTAAAATAGCACATTGGGTTGATAGTCCTGATCCAAACCCGAACTGTGTGTCATGCAGTCGGATGTGATCACTTAAGGTGGTATCAAGCGCATATCAAAATAAGAGGAAAGTTACCCTTGTCAGTCTTTTTCTTCAAGATGAAAATTACTATCGTCTTCATCAGATTTGTAGTTAATGTACGCGTGACTCATACAGTAATAATGACGACTAATACATACAATTGTGTAGAACATGTACAGTACTCGTGGCAGGTGAAATCCAGCGTGCCTCTGGTACTGATCCCGTTGTGTCCTGGAGACTTACCTTGACTCATACCTTTTAAAATACGCATAAGAGAGATGAAATATGCACAAGAGGTTCCTCTTCCTGACAAGCGATCTCAGCACTACCTACCTGTGTTGAGAGCCCAAGTGGAGATTGAACTTTAAAATGTTCCATGAACATTTTGGCGATGTCACTGAATTTACTCCCACGCTCGTAGCAAGACTAGGCTTAGTGTCCAACTTCCTATTATATATTAGTCGACCACTTCCAGAAATTTTAAAAGTCCCTATTTGCTCTTTTTTTGAGCTAATCAATTCATTTGATTTGGTCAGCATTTTGCTGACAAAATTTGAGTTTATTCTTAAAAACTTTTCTCTTTTCAATCATTTCATCATAAATAGGACCAGATAAGGGACGACCACTGAGTATCCAGGCCTTAAAACTACGTCTGGCCTCATAGTGAGAGTTTTTTACATGGGGTGCCTTGGTCCCCTCCTAACAAGTCACTGTGGATTCCTTAGCCGCCTCAGAAAATATACTTACAATCTGTTTCCCGTATTCGGACAAGCCACAAAAGCCATTCGCACTGTTCATAAACTCATGAGGAAAGACAATGTCCCGCAATTTGCTCCTACAAAGGTTTTCGTAACATTGCTATGCCCAAACTAAGGACCAAGACCTCCCCCTTGGACTCTACTGTCTCCGTCCATTTACGAGTTAGGTACCCCAGAAGATCACCAGCCGAGCGACCGCGACGGAAACCATACTGGCGGTCACTAAACAGCTGGTGATCCTCAAGGTACCACATGAGCTGGCTGTTAATAATGGATTCTATTATTTTAGAGAACAAGGAGGCGATGGCCATACGCCTATATTGGGACGGATCAGAGTTGTTACATTTTTTAGGGATTGGGTGCACGAAGGCTGTCTTCCATGATTTTGTGACTACGCCTTGGGAGTAGAAGTATCGGAAAAGACGCGTTAATACCGGTGCCAACTCCGGAGCACACGTCTTCAGCACAATGGGAAGGACGTCATCAGGCCCACTCGACTTGTTGACGTCTAGGGAGAGGAGTGCTCTGCTCAACAAGCGTTGGGTAAACAGCACATCTTGCATGGTGCACTCACACCGCGGGATGATCGGCGGTATATTCCCCCGTCATCAAGAGTCGAGTTGGACGCAAAGAAGGAGCCATGCAGATCGGCTTTGTCTTTTGCAGCATAGGCCAGGGAGCCGTCTTCCCTGTGCAGGGATGGGAAAGATGGCTGACAGGAGTTCCCTTGGACAGCCTTGGCGAGGGACCAGAATTCACGTGTTTCCGAAGGAAGACGAACTAATTGCTCGCCAATTCTGCCGATATGCTCTGTTTTGTCTTTATAATGACCCTTTTGAAGGACCTGGAGGCAAAATCATACTTCTTTTTTGAAAAAGCTGGTATTTACATCCCGAAACTTCGATGCGCGAGCCCAGGCCTGGTTGCACTCTTCCTTATGACGAAATGCAATTTTGCAGGAGTCACCACACCATGGCTGAGTTCTGTCTCCGATGAGTACCACAGATGATGGAATAAAAAGTTCAATTCCCTGTTGCACCACATCAGCGACAGAATCAGCAACAACCCTGAGATCATCCGGCGAGAATCAAAATCCACCTTAAAAAAGGTAGGATGCAAAAAAAGATCGCATCCCGTCCCAATCGGCTGACCTATAATGCCAAACACGGCGGCTACCTGCAGTACGTAATCGCGATGGGAGCAAGTGGCACCGTACTTCAGATTAGACAATGGTCCGAGGAGCCAAGAGGGGCATCGACGGAGACCTGATATCCGTTCGTATGAGAGATAAGCAGAAGGTCCAACAGAGAAGGTACATGATCTTCCACATCTAAGATCCGCGTAGGCAACGCAAGCATTTGTATTGGACTATATGCCAAAGCAAAGTCATAAACAGATCTACCCACATGATCGGTTAAAAAAGAACCAAGCCATTCAGCGTGGTGGGCGATAAAATCACCAAGCATCACGATCTCTGCGGATGGAATCTCTGAGTCCGTCAACAGGACCAATTCAATACACTCTTAAGTTTTCCTTTTTATATATCATTTTACAACACTTTTATTTTATTAGTATAATTATTCCATAACATAATGTGGTTGGACTTACAGACTGATGAAAAAGATAAGTGCTTTTGTATTTGTGCGTTCTTATGGATACGCTCAGGGGTTGAATTTGTCTTCAAGTTTATATACTTGATGATGATGCTATAAAATTAAAAATCGCTGCTATAAAATTAAAATGGGGTTCCTATTTATGAAGAAATAGTAACACTGTACACTACACAGTAGTAAAAAAAAACAAATGGCTTCCGTTATATGGTAAAATAACCAGCATGACACCGTTTTGGGTGCAAATTAATATTAACAAACTCAGTTGAAAATATGAAAAATACTGAGTAATAGTAATATAAATAATACCCGACCACAAGGTAAACATAATACAGATTTCTCTTTTTTTTCCTTAACTTTTGATAAAGATAAATTAATTGACAACTCATTTGATAAATTTGTCTTTGGCTGCTACCGTGAATCATCTATACAAACATACATTCACAGAATGTCAAGTACAGAACCTTTGCTTTGAATTGTCGTAGTCGGTAAAAATATAGGTTGAAAGTGACAACTCTTGATTTTAAGAAAACATGGCAAAGTTACCATCACATTGCGGTATTACTAGTATAGTAACGTGCCAAGTCAGTTTTATAGACAAAATGTTAAGAGCACCATGTTACAAATGGAATTTTACATTCCCTAACTATTATTACTAATAGCTACCTACATTCAGTATTTCAAAAAAAAAATTAACAAAAGTCCTGGAGCACTGAAAACGGAGGTTAAATGTCGTCATAATTCCACGTTAAAATAATATGCAAATTTTTTTTTATTATAGGAGAGGGGGCAAACGAGCATACAAATATAATTCTGTTGTTTGTTAAATTGTCATCCAAAAATGGAATTTCTCGAAAAACGTCACGTTGTCCATATTAATCATAATTATGTACCTGTACATCGCTCATGGCATAGTTACCATCCATTGGTAAGGTACATAAGATTATGGATTCAAAAGGTACATACTAGTTTTTTATTAAGGTATTATGATACAAGTCATATTCCGACTTACCTCTTTCTTTATGCTGCGATTATCATTGCAACATGATCAGATCAAAATGTAAATTCAATTAGAGCACATATTCCGCTAATGTGTGTATGTTGTGGCTTATAGACAAATCTATCCTCTATTTTGATTCTCAATATGCAGATGCCTTCTACTCTCTGATATTGAACAAGACGGAAAGCCTCGTTACCAGAAAATTGGTTCTCTGTTTCTTTTCACCCACCATACGAAAGTAGCCACCATTATGCATCTATTTCACGTGGGTGATCAATGACACCGTGATCTTTCCCCGGTCAAGCCGACCTACTCTTGCTACAGGTGCATTGTGACTCCACCAAGGAAAATTGCACTGATTTGCTAAGTTTTAATTAGACTACAATATTTTCAATTAGAATAAACAAACTAATAAATATTAATTGGTAAATCTAATAGCGTAGTCGGTGGAAGAATAAAACGGCCACTTTGCAATTGTAATGCGGAGAGTCCCCAGTTTCAGAGAATTTTAATGTAAATTTTTAATGCGTCAATAGATTTTGGCTAAAACATTTATTTAAACTTATAGAAAACACAAGTAACAGTTTTTTGTAAAAGATTTTTCTTAACCATTGATAAAAGCATAAATGTATTTCAATATCTATTTTTCTAACCTATCTTGGAAAACAAATTTAGTAGACTACTAGTCTATTCTGTTCTGATCTTTTTGTTAGACTGAATTGACGATCCATTCCATTCCATTCATTGTGAGCTTTAACTGAACTTTAAAATTTCTTGAAACTCTTCAATTAAATATATATTTTGACTCGTACAGTTAAATTAAGATCGCTCATAGTTACAAGCAGGATGTCGCGTCTCGTTGGACGCTCATAAAACTTTTAACTATATCTGCTATCGATAATAACAATCTAAATAATAATTGAATCTTAACTCTTTGTTTTATATTAAGACGAACCATTTGATATCACTATAGAGGCACAACTATGAGAGAAAACGCGTTTGAATACTATGGTTGTTCAAGTAAAAACTAAAAAATATTTTTAAATAAATTTAGGTATATGAATGCTATGAATTTCCTAAAATTATAGCTTTGTAGCATTTAGTCTACACGTGCATTGTGTAATGTTATGATATCATGTTTACTTGATACAAAAAATAACAAATTACTCTACTCTTCATGGACGATAGTCCGTAACACCATGTTCACATTGTTGTTTGTGCAGCTTTAATTCGGTAGAGACAGTAAGAAATAATATGTCAAATGCACTCATCGTCACCCTAGAAGATCGACATATCGATGGTGGCGGAGTGGAATTGAGGGTAGATCAGGAAACCTCAACTTGTTTCTGCAGTGTAAAGTTCAGTGTAGGTGCCGAGCGCAAGATATTCCGCTTAAGTCATTATCACACTCAAACTCAAACTCGAACATTTATTGCTAAATTATGTAGCTAAGATGCTATAGTAACTATGTAGATAAGATGATTTTCTATATCATTCTACTAGTGAAATCACTCTACGAGTGCTAAGGTAGTGTCGTAGTACTGTCCGCTGTGGTATTTCTTCTGGTGCAGACAAGATGTATGGTGTTGCTGAAAGGCTTCCCTGTGTTATATTAAATAAAACTATTTATATGGATTTTATCGCGTTTAGTATTAACATAATTTTAATTTCCAACGTTTCGATGACTTTACAGCACCCATGGTCACCCGGGGGTACTGAGTTATTTGACATCTGAGTGTCATAGTTAGCCCGGACACCTTAAATTTTTAATATAAATTTTTGGTCCGATCTACGCAGAACGAGCTTACAGTATCCCGAAATCTTGCAGTGGTGTGCTTAGGTTTGGATTTAATTTCGTTAATTATAGGTTTTTTAATTTTAATAGTTCGCGTATCATCCTTGGTGGTACTCGGTGTTCTTTAGCGACGATTTGTGTTAACTTCAATCAAATCTACTGTAAAAATCGTCGCTAAACAACACGTAAATATAAAAAATCATTACCCTTTGTTATGTTGACACGAGTGGTGTTGCTGGAGGTTTGCGTACTTTGGTGTTATCATGTAATCATGTCTTTTAAGTTTTATCAGCGTGTGATTGTGACGGGGACATATTACGCTATGGTCTACCTGTAATTGCTATATACGGAATATATAGTGCGTTATGTTGTCTTATTGGTGATAATGATTACTTGCGTAAGCAAAAGAACAAGTTGAACATCCGCTCTCACATTTTTACTATTCTTATTTGACCTTATATTTTTGGATTTCCGACAACTATTAAAAGTTAACAATATTTTAAGTACTATTCTAAATTTTTTTCATAAAAATTATAAAGCAACCATAATTCTTTTAGATCAGTCGGTTTGTTGTGTTCTGCTCATTGCTTACCTACTGTCTTCCAGTCTAGATATTAAAATCAAATTGTTATATGAAAATAATGACATATCTGAACTGTGTTAGAGTTTGAGCGCACGTATTTGAACATAAATGTAAACGTAACGAACTATTTGTGTATGTGACGAAGTTGAACTCGAGAACAATTGGTGAAAGTTTTCATAGAAAATATTTCACTCGAACATGAAATAGTAAAGAATGAATGATGAATGAGAAAACTTTCTTCACCGTCTCACAAAAGTTATTTTACTTGATGCTGTCTCTAAATGTTTTCACGGCAAGTTGTATAAAATTTTATAAAATAATGTAATGAAAACCTCCCGCTGGTTTTTTTGCTGGTTTTTCTAAGGGCAAACGTTTTTTTTTCAGGACCAGTGCTAAAATTTAAATGACATTCAATAAGTATTCTTGTAATTTATAATGATTAAAATTATTCCATTCATGTTTTCCAACATGTTGATGACGAGTGACGACTCATATTGCCCATATTGTTTTAATTGTTTTCATGTTAACGTTAGCTAAGTGAAGCTTAAAAACCTTATAATATTTTACGTTAACGATTATTATTGAAAATATCTTAATTAAAAATCAATGAGCAACCACGAAACTTGCCCCGATCTGTCATTTAAGGTGTTTATATCAACTTTTTAAACCTTATTACACTTCGATGATGTTTATAAAGTTTCTTGGAAGTTTGCCTTACTGTTTAAATTTTCGAAACTACTATCCACGTGGTGACTTACCTTTTTTTAAGTCCAGTAATTATTTAATTACTGTTTATTTCTATTCTTAATCAAATTGTTAAAGAGCATAGGTGGATATGCGCTCTCCTATTATAACCATCGCGCTTGGCTGGCGGTTTGACTTTCACATTCAAAAAGGCTGACATTTATGACCACGCTTCTCGACGCCAGTTTAAGTGTTTTGTTTATATATTTTTTACCAAGTTATTATAAGTTCTTATGCTGTATTATTGGCGCATAATAATTACGAAGTTTGCCTCTCTAAAAGGCCAGCAACGCACTTAAAATCCCCTATGTGTTGCATTTGTGCACAAACGGCGATAGTCACTTTCAATCAGGTGCATGCTCGTTTTCCCCCTCTTCTGTTGAAAAAAATACTAGAAAAAGCAATGAAAATTATCAACGGATTTTAATTTTGAAAATTACACTATTTCACAGACTGCGCAATGCACTAAAGTTAACCGTTGGACGATACTGTGAGAGAATACATCGCTCAAGTTCGACCCGTGAGTGATGTAAGGGGCTCCTATCGGTAACACCAGAACAATCTTATGGCGTTATGCCAGGCTTGAAATTTACATTCTGATAACGAGGAGCAACGCCACGGGTGCGTGGCATCTGGTAGTGTGACTGTCGTTCCGCCTTGCAAGCGTGAAGATTGAGCAGAATCTTTCCCACTACGGAACAGATCCATGTCAAACAGCAGAGTTTTACATGCTAGTGAGGAAAAGAAGAAAGTTGTGAATACTGTTGAACGCACCAGTAGTGAACTGGGACCAGGATTCTGGCAGCGCTAATGTAATGATTTCTTATGGTTACGGCAACAGTACACATCTAAATAAAACTAGTTTTTACGGATTCTATAGCGTATATATTATTCTTTTATATTTCAGACGTTTTGTGTACTTTATAAATACTTATGGTCACGGCAGAGACCTTGTGTTCGACGTCCCAATGTCACCACGGCTACCTTCAGTTTAAAATTATTAATATTTGGACCGATCAGTAGCAGCAGTCTTGAAGTTGTATGCTTGAGCTGGGATTTAATTTTATTAATTATAGGATGCGGAAACCGGGAAACAGAGTAAATGGAGCCCTGCACTCTATTGTGAAGAGTCAAAATGTGTCAAAAAAGGCACGTATGGCAATTCACAATGCTGTGTTGGTCCCTACTTTAACGTATGGTAGTGAAAGTTGGGTATGGCAGAAGAAGCACGAGAGTAGAATAAATGCAGTAGAAATGCGGTCGTTAAGGAGTATGTTAGGGCTGAATCTGAATGACAGGGTGAAAAATTGTGTGATAAGAGAAGAGTGTGGTTTGCAAGATGATGTTGTGACCAGGATTAAGAAAGGAATGCTTCGGTGGTTTGGTCATGTGGAAAGAATGGATGAGGAAAGAGTGACAAAGAAAATTTATGTTGCAGAAGTGAATGGCAGAGTCGGAAAGGAACGTCCTAGGCGAAAATTTATCGACCAAATTGGCGATTTATTGAAAACGGGCCAAATTAGGAGTACCCTTAACTGACGAGCATGCATGCGTAGGGTTATGGATGTGAAGGAGGCGAGAGAGGTGTGTCAGGATCGTGCCAAATGGAAGTCTGGGTGACAGGCGTGAGTGTTTATGTTATATTATGTAATTATAGGATCCCAAGCAGATGGTACCACCCAGTCAAGCCATAAATTGCAAGGCTCAACACTTCGCACTATTCAGTTTAGTATCGGAAGCATTTTACAATAATAGTTTATTTATTAATTAACAAAGCTATTATATTCATAGTTAAATCCTTATTCTGCTCAGAATGGATGACCATAAATATTAGATATAAAGAAAACCTACTGACTTTACTCAATTAGGTATTTATCTAATATATAAAAATTAATATTTGTTTGATTGCATGTTCTTCGCTGCCTGCCGTTTATCAGATTTCGCCTAAACTTTTTCAACTTAATGCTTGCACTTGCGCAAATGTTGTAGACATAATACAATTAACTTACATAAGACGGCGCGCGTGTCGCACCGATATATTTATTTGAAAGTTATATATCATTTAACTTTAATAAAAGTATTATCATTCCTTATTAAAGGATATAACTTTTCCCAATTTAAAACGATGTTTCCACAATTATTTCTTCTGCGGCAGCAACTCGAAGAATCTGTGATGTTATGTACCTATTATTAGGCAAATATTTCAAACTTATTGGTAGGTTGGTTTAATATTTAAAATATGGGTACTACAACATAATTATTATACATATACCAACCTTTCCTTTAGTTTGAGCCTCTCCATGGAATTCTGTGGAAACCGTATATATTTCCTTACGACACTAAGGTAATTTAGGGCATCAACTATCTCGCGAACACATCAGGAGACAGATGGCTGAGATACATAAGTGTGCACATTCTTTCCACAAATTCTCTGATAGCTACCACTGGCTAAGAATGAATGGGCACATAATAACCGAAAAATAATTATATTTTGTAAGAAAAAGCTTTTGGAAAGTTGTAAATGAATAGTTTTATATTTTTATAGGATAGAGTAACAAACGAGCACACAGTCCATCTGATGGTAAGTGGTTGCTATGGACCATAGACGTCTACATATATCCTTGATTACGAGTCAAAATGCAGATGCGTTGTCACCCGTGAGGACTAAGATGGAATTCCTCGTTTCCAGTAAAACGGGTCTCCGGTTCTCTACACTCACCATAAGAAACACATCAACCATAAGCTACTTTTTTACGCTGGTATTCTGTGAGAGCGTGGTCCTTCCCCGGTCGAGCCGACCCATTCGTGCTACAACTATACTCAGTACCGTCTTTACCATTAGGGCACACGGGGCCCCTTCCCAGGGCCTCTATCATCACGGGGGCCCCCGTAACGAAAGGCATCGGCTTTATTCGCTTACGCTATACAATATTTTTTTATTTTAGAAAAATATAACCAGACAAAATTTTTATAGAGTAAATGGAGGCGTTATTAGTGAATTTCTGGCAACCCTGTGCAGTGATAAGCCACATATTGCCGGAAAAAGTAACATTAACAGATTTCCTAGGTAGAAAATATGTAGTTCCGCATTTCGCCACCATCTAAACGTTTTTGTCGGGCAGTCTTACTTATACAATACACAATACAATAACTTTATTTCAGGCATCAAGGACTTAAAAATTAAGAACATTGGCCCATAGCAAAATTATAACTTGGATTTTTTTTTAATTGTCGGCAAAATACGTATTTATAATCTATAAGATAAAAAATCATTTGCGGTTTCAAAAAGAATACACGTATTGATGTTGTTATATAATATTACCCATTTTTGCAAAGACATTGGTTAGTATACATATAATTATATATATATATATATATATATATATATATATATATATATATATATACTAATTTACTGCAGCATGGCCCTACCACGTATTAACACTATTTGTGCACGTAAAAATATTTACTTACCTTTATTTTGATAGACAATCCGCGACCTCGCTGGCGTGGATTTTTTCATTAGATGTTTAATGTCTTCTAAAACGTTCTCTATCAATTCTTCAGACAATCTATAATTTTCAACAAAGTCTTTGTGCATTTAAGCTACTTGAAATCTACGAATTGCACAAGCTTGACGACGACTGCCATATATATCTATCGAATGTGCTTCTTCTAATAAACTTTCTAATAAAAACCAACGAGCCATACCTATCGAATTATTATAACACTCTTAGTTACCGTGAACTAATGAGTTAAAATGAACCCGCAAACCAATCTTGATTGGTTGCGAGCGAAGTGAGAAATCCAAATGTCAACATTTTCACGCGACACGGTTCGTATCGTCGCCACACTCACAAGTGTGGCGTTACCGGCACTTTCGAGATTTAGAGAATACGAATTTGATATCTCACCGCGGATACCGCTGTCGAGACACGAAAATGTTGTTACAGAATAGCACCACAGTATTTGCACTGCTGTGTTGAGTGTGGCTGCGAGGCATTCCATCTTAATCTTCTTCTTTCTATTCTATTTATTTGTTTGAAGTTGGCTGCAGGTGTCCATAGACTGCAGTGACCACTGACCGTCAGGTGGACTGTGAGTTCGTTTGTCTCGATTACTCGCGTTCATATGAGATAAGGCGCAAGAGATTGCTTGTTTCTTTCGTAGATAAGAAGTTGATTTAACTTAAAAAAAACTTAAGAGGTAGGTTAGAACACGCACGGTTTGATAAATGCATACGCATTGATATTGTAATATTAAAATATAATTTGCTTTTAAATTTATTAAAGTTATGACACGTACACTTGCTAAACACACAATAATGGAGAGATTATAACGCGTATGACTTGGTTAGCACTATAGTAAAGAGAGTTTATAATGCGTACTTGCAAAAAATACATAGGAATTTATTATTGTCTGTATAAAATCTCTACTTACCTAACTCTATCAGCAATATCCGGATCTTGTGCAGAAACACTGTCAGGATTCATTATTGTTATTATTTTATATTATTTATTATGTACAAAAAAACCTGTACATACTCAACAAAAATAATCATCGCAAAACCAAACTGTTTAATGCGAAATAGAAAGACGAAACGAAAATAACTGGCTTGCTTTCTATGGAGAGAGAAAGAGAGAGAGAGAGAGAGAGAGAGAGAGAGAAAGAGAAACACGCGCACGCCGCACGGCTTACAACTATAGCACAAAGTGTCGTTACACCTTTGGTCTTAATTTTTTCAGCAACTTTTTTCGCAACGCGCGATAAGGAACTTCGTTCCAAAAGTTAAGTTGAAAAATTTATTGTGAAGTAAAAATTCCTGGTACATTTAGTATTATTTACTTTAAATTGACAAGTTCATTTTTATCTCATCGCCTCTTGAAAGTGATGCTAGCTAATTTTCTATATATGAGTCGCGTTGAACCGAGAGCTTGCAAAATTGCCATTTCATATTTATGAAACTGAAGGAAGCTGTGACGTAGTAATACATTGTCAAATGCCAATGTAATTTGTTAGCTCTTATGTACTTATGTATAAGCCCGATATCATTTTACTGATGATGGGTTAATTGGAATTAATTATTTACAATATAAATATAGCCTTCATGTCTGTTAACATAAAGACACGTTTATCTGAATTTATTTTTTATTTATCACACATGCAGGTTTCCTCAGAATATTTTCCTTCACCACTTAAAATTTCAATTAAAAATTTCTTTAATACTGGCGGGGATATAACCTTAGTTCTTTGCTGAATAAACACACACAGTTTTTTGAAGTCGGCTCTTACTGTTAAATAAAAGTAAATTATTTTAACATTTATAATGGATACATAAAAACTTCGTCTACTATTTTTCCACACTTTGAAGTGAGATTCTTAATAAAATTGCTTAGAACCAGTCCTGAAAAATATAAGTACTATTAGATACAAAAATGAATAATTAAAATCGGTTTATAGCTGCCCAATAGCGTACCTTCTCATTTTTTTAAAGTCGACTAAAACTTTTTGATAAATATTCAACTGTACTCGAGGGTAAAGTAATCAGCACTGAAGCTTAGCACTATATTGTTGTTTGCACGTTATTCTTTCTATGAACGTAAATATATCACAAAATTATGGTATAACTTGTAAGTAAAAAACATAACACTAAAAATTAACGAATTTTTAATATGCTGATTGAGGACAAAATAAGAAGCGCGTTAATTGTAATTCGTTTTTTTTTCACACGCAACTTCATTTATCCTCTTTTTTTCACCGCTTCTGCTTCTAAACGACAGCCACATTATACTGATTTATTACATTTAAAAAGGATATCTTTCATCTACTAGCTTGTGCCCACGAACCTGTCCGGATGGACATATAATAAAAGTTTCAGTATTCATTTTACAACGGTTAATTTTATTTTCCCTTCTTTGTTATTATAAGCCAGTGCTTGACTAACATCCCACCTGATGGTAAATGATGATAAACCCCACATGGTAAATCACACGTCTTAACGTCACTGAAAGACAGGATCTGACAAATAATTCCACTCCTTTGCTGTACTCGTTACTAAATATAAGGCAATATTCGAAAAAAGCTTCCTATAAACAGGCATTTTTCTATGCGGGGATTGAATATCTAACATACAAAACATCATTACAAAATAACAAAGTCTTTCGTTTTAAGCACGACTCTGTTCTTCAGATAGGTTCGTGGCTTGCTTGATATTTGAATTGCAAATAAAAATAAGTGTTTGAATACATTTTAATCATGTGTAATTTTGGTTTGGGAGCTTGGATTGTAATTATATCTCCACCAACTTATTCATTATTTTCAGACTTATTGAGCTGCAAGGACTTCCAGCTGCTGGTATAGCGCCACCAACAGTTTGCGATACAGTTCCAAATACAAACGGGCTTAGCTGGCGTTATTGCGTATATTTTCATGCAGCTGATTCAAATGTAATGTGCGAATGTACGCCCAATACTCTCGGGGTCGAAGGACTAGTCACCAAAGCGATTAACTATCGCAACATTTTTTCTTTAATACTGTCATTAAGTCTTCCTATTTCTGAAGCTACAACGGTATGTGAATGCAGTACAAATTTTTCGGGCTGCGTTCAGTTATATTATTCTTATTCCGATACACCAGTGACGAATGAGTTAGGATCAACGACTATCTGTGAAAGTTCGCCTTGCGTTGCACCGGATTTTTCATATAAAAACGTTGTGGTAAACGGAATGAGTTTAGGTGTAGCACCATCAAAAGTTCATTTTTTTATAAATATTCATTCTTCCTACTCTTTAATTCACAGCAAGTATTTAGAAATTGATTATATGTTCGCGAAATAAAATCAATATACAGGTTTTAAATATACGACTACTGATAGTTTAGTCCCAGATTCGAATCCCGGTTCGGACCAAAATCAGTTTTTCAATTGGGTTTTTCTGTCAAAAAACTCTGAGTAGTAGAAGAGCCAAACATAGGAATTTCGGAACGTAAAGTCATTATTAGTCCTATCCCATGTCTCTGTAGTCCTGTCGGATTGTCGTCCCATCAGCTTATGACAGAAGGGGAATAACCGTTTTATTTAAGTATTAATTATCTTTTTCGAATGTTGGCACGAGGAAATATTTAATTGTGTATAATTGACAAAAAATTTATAAATCGACTTCAAATATATTGATAATTGGATCTAAAGTATAGATAAGTCAATGATCTCTAACGATAGAATATACTCGCTGAATCGGTTAACTAACTAATATAAGAAGTCACTTTAAAGCAAACGAAAATTACAATATTTCCTAAAGGCGTTTAGTTTACGGCATGCTAGTAAACTGAAAACGGATTCAAAAATTCATAGGTTAGTTCGTGGTTATACACCAGCTGACATGTTTCAATTGTAAACACCAATTTTCCTTTCCATTCCGTTACCGTACTGTACTTTGTGTACTGTCTGATAGCTTGATATGCTGTTAGCAGTTGAAATAAACAGCAGTATCATGCTGCATCATCATGCATCAAGGGAAAGGTATCCCACTCGTGTTCCCGTTAATTATTTTATATGAATGCCAACACCAATATTTTCGTGAGTTTAACTCAGTGTCCCTAGCGAAACTTTTGCATTGTTTAATTTTGGTAATAATTAGTACTTTGTATAGCGGGACGGTTTTATATTTAAACTAAATATTAATCCGTATTATAGGTACAAGAGTATAATATGTATTAATCGCATAACGTGTTCCTTGTATACGCAAATTTTACTATTCATATGTAGACGATAGGGTAGTAAAAATTAAGTGGAACTTAGGTTTAATTTATTTCACTTCAAACTATGTAGGCTAAGTAAATTCCATGATTATTTTTTTATTTATTTATTTATTCAAAGATGCTTACAGCTCTTATATTACATTTGAATGTAAGGTGAATATTAACAATACATTAGCCAGAACAGTTTCCAACGATAAGAATTACATTGCGAAAACTTTAGACATAATTAAATGAAGTACATATTTGTGTTTGTCAAAGAGAAAACACACCTAATGCATGCCTAATAGCAATGTTAGTAAAGGTAATTTTATATTCAGAGAACAAGAGGTACACACTGGTCTTAAGCGTAATCAACTTGCTTAATAGATGAAATATAACCACTTCGTTTGCAGTTGAATATATCAATATGGTTCATTTTGTGTTGCAAGCACGGACCAGAAACCGATTTTTCGAATACTTAGTTCTGCAAAAAGGAGTAGAGAATACTGCGTTGGAGCGACCACTTAACCTAGGGCATCTAAATGAAATACGACTTTGAAGGAAGGGGGAATCTATATAGTTATGTAAAAGTTTAAACAAGAACACCTGATCCCTATGTTCACGCCGTAATTCTAATGAATGATGTGGTGCAGAATGATCATTAAATTTATAACTAAGTCTTTTCAGAAACTTATTTTGAATCCTTTCTACTTGTTCCACGTAAGTAGTATAAATAGGGTTCCACACCGTAGATGCATATTCAAGATGACTTCTTAATAAAGAATTATTGAGCATAATATACGTGTTTATGTTTTTGAAGTCCTTGCATTGTCGGAAGACAAAACCTAACATTCTATAAGAGAGACGCAAAGTCTAGTTTATCATCGAGATATACTCCCAGGTCCCTCACTTCGGTCACTTTTTTTAATCAAAATATTATTTAATTTATAATTGTAAATAATGGGTTGTTTTTTTCGGAATAAGTTATAGTATAGCATTTATCAATATTTAATTTTAGATTATTAGCCGAACAATATTCATAAAAATTGTTTAAGTCGTTTTGAAATAGGAAAGCGTGTTCGAGATTCTTAACGAATGTAAATAATTTAGTATCATCAGCGTATAGTAAAGCTTTCGAATGTTGAATGCTACGCATGATTTCGTTTATAAATATATTAAAAAGAAGAGGACGGAGATGAGAAGCCCTGAGGCACACCAGAAGTGATCGGGACAAAGCTCGAGGTATAGCCCTTCACAGCTACTGCCTGAGACCTATCACGCAGATATGAGGTTAGCCATCTCAAGAGATCACCGTGTATACCGACGTTTACAAGCTTAGCAATCAGTAGATTGTGCGAAATTTTATCAAATGCTTTAGAAAAATCGGTATACACGGCGTCAACTTGATAACCTTTTTCCACGGCCTCCAATGTTTTATCCAGAAACTCGCATAAGTTAGTTTCTGTGGATCTACCAGATATGAAACCGTGCTGACTTGAAGCTATTTGCGGTTTGTTTGCAGGAAATAGAGAGTCTTATATAATTTTTTTATATATATTTATGAATAAAGCCTAAAATATTGTTTTCTTTAGTTAATTAATTTGTACTTCTATAATATAAAATTTCTAATAGAATAGAAAACGTTTTTATTTTAAAAGCAGCACTACGAATGCAGTCGACACATTTACTACATATTCTACCGAAATAAGGCTACGCCCAAAGCGAAAAGATGAACATGGTTTTAAGTCGAGTATTTTAACTCTATAGTACGTGCTGAGGCTAATTTTAATTATGTTATTTTCATACCATTTCGACATGAAATCGGGTATTATGCAATTAGAAAACTAATTACAAATCTATAAATGAGAAATATAATTCATAAATTTGTAAAATTGTTCATACGGTTGTTTCGCACGATAATTTTAGTCAATCTGTTTACAAAAATGCAACAAACATCTTCAGGTCTTACTTGAATGAAAGGAAATGGAACTTTAACACCAAACAAATTAAGCAAACGTTTTATCCGAGTTATTTGGTAATTGATGGCAATAGCGTGGTGTTTAGCGTACCTAGTTACTTTCTTAAGAATCACAGTGTCTGTTTTTCTATTCTCGTGTTGCGTTAGTCTCTTAAACAAAAAAGTTTAACATAATCACTATATTGCCAAACGAGAAATAAGTAGAACAAAATCATAACATGTGATAAGTTCTCATGCGCTTTATGTACCTATTATCGCGGTGCAGCGACAAGCGAGCAGCTGCTAGCAAACGAGGCAGTTGCTAATGACTTCACTGCTGAGTGCTGTCGCATCGCTCAACGTCAGACAGTGCAGGAAGATATTATCTCGTATTCGAACAAAAACTATCAAATCGATGAATTGCGAGAACTTTGTAGAAATTCTAAAATTACTAATTGAAATAATAACAATAATGTCCTCCAGATTGATTTTTGGTCACGGCGGACAGTCTGATCAGAAATTATATGAGTAATAAACGCGATTTTGTAAACGCAATTCCTAATCATGATGTCGCTGGTTCGAATCCAGGGTCAGGGCAAAATCAGTTATTAGGTTTTTCTGCTTAGTTATGCTCAGTAGTAACTAATAACCCGGAGTCAAGATTTCTTTCAGCCCCGCGCCTCGGAAAGCACGTAAAGCCTCTATCTAAGATCTCTCTCCGGTCGTGTTGGCTTGCTGTTCCATCGGACTATAAGTGTGCAGAATAGAGAGTGCTTGCGCATACACTGGGGCAATATGATCCTGTACTGCGCTGATGGCTAATTATATGGCTAGTCTCCAATGACAGTGGCCACTGTAACTGACATTCAGTCTGGAAAATATGATGTGTCCACAAGGACATCATCACTTGTGTAAATTTATGTTTTGTTCCAGGGCAAGGGGCCTGTAGACCAAGGACAAACTCGACAATATATATTTTTTAAAGTGTCTACATGACTTATATGTTTGAGCTCATGCATAACGATGCTATGGTTTTGAAAGGAGACAATTTCTTTTTGTATGAGAATCAGCCCACCACAAATTTTAAGGATTTTTAATGATATTCATGTCGATATATTCTGGATATAGATTATAAGGAATATATCGACATGAATATCATTTTTTAAGATTACAATATTATTATAAATTCTATTCTATCTTAACGAAGTACTAAGAAATTAACAATTAAATTATTAATCTAGCAATAACCTAAAAAATAAAATGAAAAGATTTTCTAGTAGTTTTCACCGCTACTATGAGTTTTAATAGTGCACTATTGAATACATATAAAACAAATTTGTGTACAGTGCCTCTGTGTCTGTGCACAAATATCGTATAAACACTATTTTTGACTTGTATTGATTGATTGTGAGTGTAAATTAAAAAATTATTTAGACAATAATTGTACAGAGCTACATGTGTTTGCGCGGACAAAGCTGGGGCGTGATACTGTTTATTTGATATGATCGTTTGCCATGGGGAGGGGGGAAGCGGGTAATCTAATAGAGCCGTTGCACAAACACAACACCCCGTTTGATTCGCGTGTCGCTATAATCAAACGTTGGACAAATTGATTTAGTCAAATTTTTTATAGTGTGACTGAATTTAATATCTATTTTATTTCACCAGCATTTACGTGCTATAAAAGGGTTGTTGCAAACTATTACTTACGCTTACGCCTACTATAATTTAGAGTTCATTATCCTTAAACGTTACCTTTAACGGCAGTATAGTAACATAGTCCGTTTAATAATCGTAACAACTTCTACGAAATTATCTAGAATAGCTGAGTATTAGGTTTGACATCCTGTCCACTACTAACTTCCAAACATCTGCTATTCAGACACTATACCTCTCCCGTGCATTAGCTCATAGATGATGTCGGGTTTGCAACCGCAGTTTTTTTATAATGTTGGGTTGTTACCAGAACATGCTGTCGCCCGTCACCTGTTTCAGAATCTCTCTATCGCCTCGTTTTCTTGTCTATACAATTTGTATAGAATAAAATTTGTAAATGTTTGTTTGTAATGTTTAAAACAACAGCTTTTTACTAAATGAAAGTACATATATACGGTAGCTGTAACAAAAAAAAAACGATTTATTTCATCTTTGTTTATCTGTCCGTCGGTTTGTTTCGACTAAATGGCTACACCGATTTTGGCGGGACACTGGCAGATGTTATAAGGAGTAGCTTAGGCTAACTGAATTTTTATTACACTAGAGGATAGAAAATTTTATATTGATTCTATAATGCCAAACTTCTTCACGAAAAAGTAGTCTCTAAACATAAGTTATTTAACCTCTTGAATTTTGACGGAATATCGAAGCGGTCAAATTTGGACGCTTGCCGTTTGAGAGGTTAATAATTATGAAAAAATCATTGCAGATAGTAAAACATAAAAATATTCTAATATTGTTTAATAAACCAACACATACCCATAAGAGTATGTGTCGCTTCATTTCTAATATAGAAGCTAGTACAACATTGCTGAATCGCACGCGGGAGCGGCTGCATTTGAGAAGTGACGCAAGTAAATTGTTTTATTAATAAAACATGAGGAATAACTGTGGTTTAAATTTTAAGATAATATTGTACTATTTTGTCTTAATAGTAATTTAATAATTGATACATAATTCTATAGCCACATAGCTTTTATATATAAATCGATAAACTTGAGCTCGAAGGACGTTCACGTAAGAATCGTTTACTCAAATAATTTTTCTAAACGATGCTGTTGTTTCCGTAAAGTTCACTCGATTTAAGAACCTTGTAAAATACTTAGAGATGATGGCAGTAAAAGTCAACGATATGATTTAAGTTTCTAGTGTGAGACACCAAGCCTGTGCAAGCTTTATATTATTTGTTCCATGAGGTGTAGACAATGTCGTCCGAAGAGTCAACGAGTGGTTAAGTTTCTAAAGGGAACTGTATCCGCGATTGTTTGATACCACTAGGAACAAGAGACGTGATTCTTTTCTCACCTGAACTTTAGATGCGCTTTATCTAAAATGTCGTACTGTGTTTGATAATTTTAGTTTTTAGTGACAATACATGAATAATATAAAAAACTTTTAATTTCGTTGTATAAAATGTTTATGATGGCTTTCTCATTTCTGTGACAGCTCATTAAAGTCACTTGAATACGAGCCGCTCCCATTATAGCAGTTGAAGGTAATTTAGTTTTGTTGTCACGCCTTGTGACGCACGAATGGTGACCGCAGCAATCGAAGACGTGTTTCTCATACTTTTAATTGCTCTCTATCACCGGTCTCTATCTATATTACAGCCTTAAGATTTTTCTAACATTTTCATAGTCGCCTCTTATGAAACCAAAGGTAGAGAACAAGATAAAAAAATGTACTGTAGTGGAACCACATGACATAATCTCTTTACTAAAACAACAAAACAACTTTAGATATATTATTACAGCTCGTAGGGACACAATTATATCGGCTTTTTTCACGTATCAGTTTATTGCATGCTGTAAACGATGAGGTTAATTGTTGAGATTACAATAACGTGTCAACATTTATGCAAAATCATTATTTGAAAAGGGCTGTGCCAAAAGATTAATGTAAAGTTATAACATATATACGTCCCACTGCTGGACACATGCATCGTCTTATTTCTGAGAGGGTTTTAGGGCAAGGAAATGTCCGCCGCGCAGCCTCAATGAATGTTGGCGAAATTCACACGTCTTCGAAATATTTTTTCCTCAGACATGTAGGTTTCTTCACCATACTTTCCTTCACCGTCGAGCACGTGGTAAATCAGCACTTAAAATTGCAACTAACAATATTATTGGTGCCGGCGGGGATCGAACCCGGGTTACTTGCGTTTTGTGATATTTACAGCGAGCGTTAACCATCTGAGCTACCACGGCTCTTAGAGAGAGAGAGTAATGTAAGCTTCCATTATAACCGTAAGCTTTCATTATAACTGTTAACGTTATTGTATAATACTTTTTTATAATACCTGCCTTCAAAACTATACAATTTACCAACAATATTGTAATTTTGGCAGAATCGTCAAAATAACTTTTTACATATATCTTTATGGTGGGAAAATCTTCATTATTACTTTCCACTACAGGCGCAACATAAACGTTTTCCGGACTTCTACCGGTAAAAACATTCTGCACCCGAACACTTTGTCGACGTCCATGTCAGTAACTACGAAACTAGGAAATTGAAATTGGAGATATTTTAAGAGAACGCGGTGCACCAATCAGGATATCGACTAATAAAGTCTAAAAATAAGAAAAAATGCGGTTGCGAGCCGCTTGTCAAGCATTCAGACTGTGACTATATCTCCCTATGAGGCAATATAGATGGGAGGCCTATGTTTAGCAGAAGAACTTAATTGGCAGTTACAGTTAAGGATTATCAATTTGTCAATATTTACTTAATTAGATTACAATGTTATTACTATAAAATAGTTGCAAACGCAGATGAGTGAATGAATGTCACCCCTGAGCAATTATATAGAATGCCCCGTCATCTGTAAAAAGGGTCTCCGGCATTACGCTATATGAAAACATTTTAGCAAGTATAATGAATTTGACATTAACGTGCATCCCTTCGGGTGAAAGGCGAAAGTACAGAATTATAATATGAATCCTTATGATTAAAACGAAGCTGTAATTTAAACGACAACGCTGATTATTAACGTCCCGGTATTTTCATTCCTACAACAAACGCGATGTGAGTATTTCGTTAGAGAAATAAAACTTGATAAATAAAATACCTAACATTTATATTGATAAGAATTTTATTGATGTAATTTTATAAGGGGAACGCTATATGCTCCTATTTATTTATCTTTATGTATATAAGGTCGTCATTCCATCTAGTGGGGGACGCCCTACGCCCTGCGCCTTACGCCTACTGGTATGAGGCTGCCACTGGAGAACCTTTCCTCCCCATCGGTTGTCAGTTCTTAGAGCTATAGGCCGGCCCATTGCCAAATCAGCTTACTAATCCGTTGGGCTATGTTGGTCACTCTGGTTCTACTGCAAGTATTCTACTCATTTCTAAGTTTATCATGCAGAAAAACCCCGAACATGTACTGATAGTCGACTTGGCACCTCTGAAAGGACTGTAGCGCCAACCAAATTTCGACGGAATCAAAGACTTTCTAGTCGGCCACATACGCAAGGCAATTTGGCAAATTTATACAGTCTATGGTACTAAAGCCTTTTCATCAACCGGCTGGCTCGGGAGGATAGAAGTTGATCTGCGTGCGATACGATTCGTAGGAGTCTCAAAAACAGCACGTAGACGCGGTTCAGAAGGGAAATCTGTCTGTAGTTCTTCAAAAGAGCGTTTTCACCTTTTTTGAAGAACAATATCACGGCACTTCTGCACCACGCCTCCAGATGAGTCAATACGAGCTGTTTAATACGTAGTTTAAGTCTCTATATATATATATATATATATATATATATATATATATATATATATATGCCTTTTCATTCCGTTACTGTACTATACTTTGTGTACTGTCAGATATTTTGATGTGCTTTTTAGCAGTTGAAATGAACAGCATTATCATTGTTCTCGTATTTTAACTAGGTACGAGAAATATAAAGCTGTTGAGAAAGGTGACCCACTCGTGTTTCCATAAATTATTTTATATGAATACCAACACCAGTAGTTTACGAGTTTAACTCAGTCACGTCTACCAACACCTCATTACGGTTTAAATTGATGTCTGTGTACTTGCACTAAAACTCTTCCATTTTGGTAACAATTCGAACTTTGTATGGCGTGGTGATTTTATATTTAAACCAGATATTATTCCGCACTGGTAGTAGCGTATAATATGTATTAGCCGCATTGCGTGTATTTAACGAACTATACCATTTCATAATAATATAAAGCAATTTTTTACTACTCATTTATAGATGATAAGGTAGTAAACAGTAAGCAAAACTTAGGTTTAATTTATTTAATTCAGACTATGGTGGTCATCTAAATTCCATGATTGTTTTTATGAATTTGTACTTCCATAATATGAAACTTGTAATAGAAGTGGAAAACGTTTTTATTTTGTACTCATACATGAGGCGTGAAGCAATAAGAAGAATAAGCGGAACTACGAATGAATTAAGTCTGCGCACAAAGCGAAAAGATGAACATGGTTTTACGTCGAGTATTTCAAATAATCCGTGCTGAGACTAATTTGTATTGTGTTATTATTATACCATGTTAACATGAAATCAACAAGAAATCAGGTATTATACAATTAGAGTACGCATTACAAATCTATATGTATCAGAAATATAATTCATGAATTTGTAAAAACCGAAATTGTTTATGCTATTATTTCGCTCTATAGTTTCGTTCAATTTGTTTACAAAAAATGCAACAAACTTTTTCAGTTCTTACTTGAATGTCGTTCGTCTCCTACATATTTATCGCTCTAGACGGTGTCATCTTCTTAATAATATTAAATGGGCCGCTTAAACACAAAACAAAGTAATCAAACGTTTTATCTGAGTTAATGGATAATTTACGACTATAAAGTGGTAGTATTAGCGTACCTAGTTACTTTCCTAGAGGTCCTAAACCGTTCCGCAGCAAACTTTGAAAAAATCAGGTGTGTTTTTCCTCTTCTAGTGTTGTATTGGTCTCTTAAACAAAACAAAAAATACAAGTTCGTTATGTTTCTAAACGAGAAATAAGTAGAACAAAATCATAACATGTGATAAGATCCCATGCGCTTAATGTACTCAATATCACGGTGCAGCGACAAG
>CAJQZP010000476.1:0-26770 GCA_907164705.1 Parnassius apollo
TCAGTACAACAAATTTGTGATGGGCTGCAGTGGCAATGATAGTGATAGTAATTACGAGAAGAACATTGCACTTAGTAGAGTATATATTATATATATATATATATATATATATATATATATATATATATATATATATATATATATATATCCAGTGTACATACTATATTTAATTATTAGTTTAGCTTCTATTCATTTGTTTAAGCCACGATAGTTCCACAACCGTGTGTTTTAAGAAATTAACGTGTTTTTTTTAGTCTTAAGTGTAAAAAATCTTAAAATGTTTATTTTATCATAAAATTGTTGGGTATCATTTTTTATCATCAATCTTGAAGTACAAGGGTGTAATTAGTAAATAATAATTAGTAATTAATCAAAGTTAATCTAACTTCGAATTAATAACTTTTACTCAATTACCAAGATCAATTCTAAGAAAAGGGACTTTGTTTGAGAGTAAATTGCCTCTTCTTTCTTTATTAATTTCAGGTTTATTCAACCTTGAATGGATACAACTTATAATAAATTTATAATAGATGTCGATCGAATATCAAGAATTTGGTCTAATTTTTGCCATTAGTAGTCCTTTAAAAATTAGATAAAATGATAAATATTTTTTATTATATATATGTAATTATTTCGGATAATAAATAATCTCGCTATAAAACTCAGCGAAACACTCAAAATAAGTAAGCTCCCTTGTACGTACAAGGGGTCACACACATATTCACACTAATAAGTCTAGCGCCCGCCGATACGCAACAAACGTCGTCCGCGACATGCAGTTATCGTATATAAGTAAAAACTTTGGCTTATACTGTTTTGTAAGTACGCATATACTTGTATTACTCTATACAACTTACCGTACACTGGCGTGTAGAAATATCCAATACCCCATATCATCCCGTGGATAATGTAAGAAGCGACGGAGGGAAAAAAAACAGAAGATGGGCAGCAGCGTCTTCGTAATAACGGTTACGGTTGCCAACCCGCTTGCCAAGCATGGCATCTACGCCAAATATCCCTGCTATGAGGCAATTTAAGGGGGAGATCTATATTCAGCAATAGACTTAAATAGGTTTTAAGCGTAACTATAACGGTAACTATACTGTGTCTTGGTAATATACTGTACTTATCACCGCAGTAGAAAATCTGTGAGTAGAACATACATATTTTTATATTTTCCCATCCATTGTTATTGTATGCAGCAAAAAATATGAAAATAAATATAGTTACTAGACGTCAACAATAGGGGGAAACCGTCTGTATGTGTCATCGGCTCACAATATGAATATTATATTATCCATCCATCATCCTTATGGCAGCAAATGGAGTGTGTTTTTGTAACGTATGAAATTTATCCGTTACAAATGTGGTTGATATTCGCCATAATTTGAAGACTCACTCCGGGTTTCTCTCTTAAACAAATCTTATTTTGTACGATTTGTACTTACTTTTGTCTCTTCTTTCTTTAGTAAATATTTCTTTATTATATAGTATTATAACATGAATAAGATTTCCTTTACAATAACAGAAGTACTTCAATTGAATTTCATTTATGGTAGAGACCCTTCAAACATGCCTTCTGCAATTTTATTTTATCAGCCTTTCAATTCATAGTTGGATTAGAAATCTTTTCTAACGCAATCGATATGCAATATTAAATAACGCCTGGAAAGCTGGTTGGTGAACACAGAACCGTGTGTTATATATGTGTGTAAACATAATGTATCACCCCATTTCATTGAGCGAGGGCTTGGGGTGGCGACTATAGGAAATTCCAAAATATCTTATGGCATCATAGCTGTCTTGCTTAAACTTGACATAAAATACCCAGATTAGCAATGGGGTGCAGCGTCAAAGGCGTTAGAAGTTTGCTACTGTGGTCTCCAATTCAGAAATAGCAACAGAAAGTCACCACACATATAATAATAACAAATATGTCGAAAAAGATGTAACATGCGTTGGTATCAGACATTATAAGATGACATTTTAAGTATAAATTTTATTTTAAAGAATGCTACGAATATAAAATTAAGTAAAATAAGTAAATTAACTTACAAAATATTATCAAAGCTACGAGTACAGGAATCTATGGCAAAAAAATTAAAGAAATTAAAAATTAAAGTAAGTATATGATTCATATTCAATGTTCAATGAGTTGACGGAATTTCGAAGTGTAACGAACGGGTCTGTCACATACATACGGAATTCCGGTTTTCTCGCAAAATTTCGAACGGAAAACTACTGCAGGTGTGTGACGAAACCTTGATTTTAAATGGACTTGCTGCGTTCAGAATCCCGAATCGGAATTTTGAACGGAACGAGCAGGTCGGCCACACACATACGGAATCACGTTTTGTCCACAGTTTTGATCGGGAAACTACTGTAGTAGTGTGACGGTTCATTGGTTTTATATTCACATGCTGCGTTCGGAATCTCGAATCGGAATTTCGAGCCATGGGGATTAGACACCGTCAACTTCTTGATCATGATTCCATACAGCCACAGAGAATTTCTTGACGGAAATACTCAATAACTAATTTTTTGGACCGACTCGGGATTTGTACCCGAGACCTCATGATCGTGTTTACAGCCACCAGAACGACGAGGCAGTAAAATAATGTATATCTCATTGAAAAAAATTGCATGCAGTTTCTACCGTTATGATGATATGCATCTCCCCATTTTAAAAATTGTAAAGATTTTTGTATTTATTTAAAATTGCTTTAGCTCTTAAAGAACTTGAGCATTAACAGTATATTATTAGTGGATTAGGTCGACTAGAACTATTTTTCCACCAAGGATCTTTCATTATTTGTTAGGTATAATTTTGTTAAAAACAAAATTTTTCCCAGACAAAGCCGTGCCGGGTCGCTAGTATTATATAATATAAACTTATTTAAATTCATTTAAATTTGTATTCAATCTAATCGAGTTCTGATCTTCCTTATTAAACTAAAGTTTCTGTGTTAAAAGGGGTGGAAAGTAAACGAAACAACAGTTAATCTGGTTAAACTTTTATGTGTTGTGGAGAATATATGTAGATATATTTGGAGATTAAATTTTAGGGCTTCGGCTATGGCTAATCTAATACCATAGTAGTTTCTGATTAGTTTAAACTGAAAATATAATTATCCAAACATAAAAAATCTATTAAGTGTTATCTTTTTATCTAAAAATTTTTTGTTTTTTATTTGCAATTGTGATCATTAGATTAGACGCTAAAATGATCGAATGTTTTTCTCATATTTCAAAAGGTTTCTAGAAACCGTTGAGGGTAAACACGTGATGAAAACTGCATGTTTGAGCAATGAAAAGCTTTCTCGAAACACTTAGCGACAGGAGCAGCCTATATCTTGAAATCCTAACCCTAAAATCTTATGAGATTAGAGAATACCTACGTCCAGCTAAAGTGTCATTTTTTAGAATTAGGGTGACAACAAAACACGTGATGGTAAATGGATGCTGTAGCCCTTAAACATCTACATCTATCCTCGAATAAGAATCAAAATGCAGATGCGTTGCCCCCTGAGGACCGAGATGGAATGCCTCATTTCCAGTAAAAAGGGCTCCGGTTCTTTTCCCTCATCGTACGAGATACAGCAGTATTGAGCTGCTATTTTACGCTGATATTCTGTGGGAGCGAAGTCCTTCCCCGGTCGAGTTGACCTATTCGTGCGACAACCATAAGATAGCTGCAGCATGACTCTGCCAGGTAAGTGTCGGTTGACATAACCTCCAAGCTAGAAATTTCTTCGTTGTTGCAAAGGCGTTCTACTTGCATTTAACATTTTGATTCTCCTGATTTCAATAATGAGGACAACATTAGAATACTGACGCTAGTTGTTCTTTGTGCACCATAAATAATTCTGCCATAAGTTTAAGGATAATAGGGGCACTCGCTCACATTTGCCTGACATAACGCATATGCGATGAGTTCAGAGCTAAATAAAGTTACATATGGGGACTTTCACAGACAAACCAACATTTGACAATCCATGAATCGACGTAGCCAATATTCATCATGGAATCATCATAATCAATATTTGGCCCAAAACACATATTATTGGTCCAAAAATAAATAATCTAAGTATGATCACAGATGACTGGGATCCGAACTACTGGCCTGTCGTTGATTCTACATTTTTATTTTAATGTCCTCCTGATCAATTTTAGTCTCGGCGCCCAGTCTGAAAATCTATGCGCGAGTACAATTGCACTCTCTATTCCGTCACTCTCATAGTCCGATGGACAGTGATCCGACATGAACGGAGGGAGATCAGGCGCAGGACCCACGACTTTACGTGGTTTCCGAGCCACGGAAGTGAAACACCCCCAATTTCCTGACTCTGGTCTGCTACTGAGAATTTCTTGACCGGAAAAACCCAATAACTGATATTGGTTCGACCCGGGATTCGAACCCTTCATGATTAGCAACCGCATTTACGATCACTAGAACAATGAACCTTGATCTTGATTATAATGTATATTTGACCATGACTACTGATCATGAATTTCTTGGTTCGAATCCCGGGTCGGGCGAAAAAATTAATTATTGAGTTTTTCCGTCAATAAATTCTCAATAGCTGCCTGGAGTCGGAGTCGACCCCGTGCTTCGGAAGGCACGTAAAGCCGTTGGTCCTGCGCCTGATCTCTCTCCGGCCGTGTCGGCTTACGTCCCACCGGAATATGAGTGATGGAATAGAGAGTGCACCTGTGCTTGTGCATACACTCAGGCACTATAATCCTGTTCTGCGCCGATGGCTAGTCTCCGTTGAGGATGGCCGCCGTGATCGAAATTCGGTCTGGAGGTCATTATTATTATATATTTAAAAATATTAATTAATTTGCACCTTCCGCTAACTAAATACAATGATGTGTCTTACCTGGATTGAAGAGCACCACCTGTATCGTATTATTTATTTGACCAAGACGCAAAAATTTCATCAAGAGCTTAGATTATATGTTTTTTATGTACTCGTATATAATTTCCTAAGTGACTACAGTGAAGTCTTTTAGAAGGTTTTTTTTTACTAAAAAGTTCCAGTTATAAGTTAAAAGTTATAAGTATCAATTATAATATGTAGAGCAATATATAAATGCAACTATAAAGCATTTACTAAAACTTTTTAGTTAAATGAGCTTCGCTTACCACAAACGTCACAGGAGAATTTCGTGTTAGTTTCGAACAACTTTAGAGTTTCTGTTAAGGCAACTTTTAAGCTGTTGTAAGCTCGGAAGTGAAGTCATTCAAAATGCATTCCCAAAATTCATTGCAGATATATTTTAGTTATATTAGTGGATATACGTTTTATTTTTCGACGTAGTGAAATTTTAGGTTCGTGAAATGATTCGAATAATGAATTTAAGATAACTGATTTTGAATCAAGTCACTTTAATATGCCAAGATTCGCCATAGAAGCCCTTAAACTAAACGCTTGCATTCACGAGCAAACTAAATATAATACAAATAAGTATCGTTAAAATATAAATAGTAGTTTAAAGTACTGATTTATCGTGCTGTAATATCGTGAGGAAAACCTGCCTCAGAAATTAAATAATAAAAAAAGTATAATAATAGCTCATCGGAAGTAAACGGCTGAAATAAGGCCTCCTGCGTAGATTTTCTTATCCTATTTTCCATAGTTGCCAGGCTTAGAAGGCTCGTTGTCAACCACAGTGTTATATTATCATTGAATTGTTATAAAGAAAGTACAGCCCTTTTACTTATCTGTTTTTGTTACCCTCTGTTGGTAATACAATTATTTCGCCACCACCTCACGTTTACGTCTACCCTGTACATATAATCCGCCATTTGGCTACTTTTGTGAACCATCCCTACACATCCAAAAGCTTACTAGTGCTTTCTTTATAAAAAAAAAACTGCGCAGCGCGTCTGTTCTTTGCTAGAAACTTAAGTAGTGACTGTTATTTAATCTGTGACGAAATATCCGCCAAGAAATGAGAGGAAATCTGTGCTTAGTTCTGGGACGTATAATAGACTGTTACTTTTTACTTAGTTAATGAACTTTTGGACAGTTGACACGTCTCGATCCGAGAAATAATAGCTTTAATCCTCTTCCATTTATTCGTCCATGAGATGTCACACCACATCTTTGATGCTATTTCCCGTCGCCAGTCGGAATATTTTATATCTAATATAAAAGGGTACAAAACAAACACGTTACTGTGGAGTGGCGGTGTAAGAAAATTAACCACCCTATATCATCCCGTGGGTGCTGTATGTGTCAGAGGAAAACAAATCAGGTGACGCAGCAGCGTCTTTCTAATAACAACTATACTAAATAACTAAAATAAATAACTAATAACTGCGGTTGGCAACTTACTTGCCAAGCGTGGCAACTTACTTGCCAAGCGTGGCAACTATGTCAAATATCCCTTCTATGAGGCAATCTATGGGGGCGGCATACGTTCAGCAGTGGGCTTTAATAGGCTGTAGCGGTTACGGTACTGCAAACTAGAGAGTTAAACCGCCATCTATCGGGAGCCATAATATGATTTTTTGGGATTTCCATAGCCAACTCTTTCGACAACCATGAGAGGAAAGAGTATTGGATTCTCTTACGCTGCCACAACATAGCGAATAACGTTACGTTTTCTTGTAACGTTTCACCGCCAGGGCTGCATGAGTAATGAGTATACTATTCTATAACCTACTTATGTAAAAATATATAATAAAATAAGAATGATATATGGTAAAGAACTTCGTAAAATTTATTATTATAAATGAGTACATGTAAGTTTTTTCTATAATTTAAAAGAACATAGATAAATACTTTTATTTTCATTTCAGGTACTCGTTGTTTCTTCGTTCTGCGGTTATTGAAATTAAATTTGAGGTTGGTTATAATCGAGGGTTAGCTATCAGAACAAATGAATCATTACCAATGAGTGTATTTATTTCGCCAACAATTATTATGAACAATTGGCGGAACAACTAACATAATTATAAAATTTACCACATTTAACCCAAATATAAAAAAACATATAAAAAAAATATAATGACGTCAATAGACACATAGTTTGTGATTTATATTATCTATTTATTTATTTCTTCTTTATTGCGTTTTATTTATAAAAAACGATACCAAAAATGGATTAAATGTTTTTAAGTGTTCTTACAAAGATAACCCATGAAGTGATAAGTTTGTTGCAGGTGTAACCCAACCATGCAAAAAGAGCAGATCAATATGACTTTGGATTGTAAATATACGCAAAACAATGTTTGTATTATATAATATACATTATAATTATATATATATATATATATATATATATATATATATATATATATTAATAATATGTTATATACATTAATATAAACATTACTATCATTCTATCAATTATAGATTATTACCATGTATGTTCAGTTTTAATCGTTATTTTTGTTCCATTGTTAGTTTGGAAATGAAGACAATTGTCTCAAAACCTGCTTTTTATGTTTTTAAACTGTTTAAAATATAGTACTTGTATATTTAATGTATTTTTTGTCGTTTTATTACTCCCACACTAGCATTTTATCCTGCATCGTGGCGTCAGGTTACCATCTAGACAGTAGTACATTCCGCTTCCTTATTCACAGTGTTTTTGAGGTCGATGATTTAAAAGCTGTAAGTAGCCTAACGCACACTTTTAATTAATTTATATAAGAAAATTATTACAAAGTATGACCGGTAGTCACAAAATAGCGAATTATCCCCGATACGATGTGATCTTTTTTTATCTTTCGAAAAGATTTTAGGCTCTGGCGATTATTTGCAATTTGTGTACTTATAGGAATATTGATTTACCATGTCGATGCATAAATACTTATCTGTATTTTAGTTATCTATATACATTATCCATATTTCATATATTCATATTCATCCCTTATAGCCCATCGAAAGTCTATTGCTGAACATAAGCCTCCCGCATAGACTGGCTCATATGGGAATATTAATCATAGATGCCACTTTTGGCAGGTGGATTGGCAACCGCAAATTAGGTATATGTTGTGTAAATTTAATATTTTGCTTAAGTATGTACGTATGAGCCGTGGTATCTCAGAGGCTAAGCGCTCGCCATAATTTCACGTAATGGGAGTGACTCGATCTCCCCAGGCACCAATTAAAATATTACCTGCAATTTTAAGTTGATTTACTACGTTCTCTGCAAATAAAGGAAAACATTGTGGGGAAACCTGCATGCATAATATTTTATGGGCATGTGAAAATGAGCAACAGGCATTGAAGGGGTGCGGTATACTGATAGCTTTAGATATCTGGGTCCCCAATAGATGAAGTGACAAACTGATAAAACAAGCAAGTAGTCGATGAATCTAGGTAACTCAGGACTGTACTTTGTGATAATCTGAGGGGGGAGGCCTAAGATCAGCCGTGGAATTCTAATATGGGCTGCAGTGATAATGATAGTTATGGTAATTACGAGAAAAACTTTGTATTTAATAAGACTCGGTATTTACAAGTACGTAGATATTTACGTGTTCAAGAGGAGGCCTGTACATACTACATACTTATTATTTTAGGTTTTATTTATTTTTTAAGCCACGTTCACAACCGTGTGTTTTAAGGAATTAACATATTTTTTGCAGTCTAAAGTATAAATAATTGCATCTGAACAATCTTAAACTCTTTAGTTTATTTATAGCGGTTTAACTATCAGGGTACCTTTAAGCAGGACATAAAATTTTCTGTTCGGCTACGGAGAGTGTCAAAGATGCGAAACGTCAAGTACCGTGATCTTCAATCTATGTGCAATAAGTGAGGATTACTTCTTTAACGGGAAAGTCCCTAACAATAGACTTTAATAGACTGATTAAGAAATAAAAAAGTACCTCATCGACATAAAACCTTATATGATTATAGAATAATATTAAATGAAAATGCCACAATTTTGTGAACCAACGATTGAAATATATTCATTTTATTTTAGATTAAATCATCTTAGAAATGATTCTGCTTGACTAAATCTGACAAAATACGTTTAATAAGTAATTAGAGACGTAGCCGAAATTTATTCCCTCGTTTGAGATTTATCTATTTTGACAAAAGACAAAGCCCCCTTGAAGTAGATCGTATCGTTGCTTTTATAGGAGATTGTATCAGAGTCAGTGTATTGATGCGGAAAATGAGCTTGCTTAATAATCTGAACTACACCTCCGTGCTGCGCGTAAAATAGGTTAGGTGGAAAATTGTGCTTAAATTGATGAACACTGAGTGGTCGTTAAAATATCCAGCAACGCGATTGTGTAACTCTGGTGGGAATCGTTTGCCGTTAGGAATCACTGTAACTGCGTAACCGTACCGTAGCTGCGTTATATTTAAAATGAGGTATTCATATAAAAATAAATCAATTCAATCAAATCAAAAAAATTGGATTCTGATCAAGATTATGATTCAAGAATCTACATGTCAAACGTCGCCAACTACATTTCTTATCAGAGTTACGCAATCATCAGGTTCGATTCTGTCAATGAGTTGAAAAAACAAAACACACCCCAATTAAGGATCTTCTCCTTATTTAAAGTCAACTAAAGACTCTATATTTGAAAAAATCTTGTTCATATAATTTACACACATAAGGAATAAAAGTTTCCAACCAAGAATTTGTAGCCATTCAAATTTGAAGGATCCAAAATAGATAGGTAAGTCTTTTTAGGGATGGCATGTTGCAACCAGTAAAAAAGCTGCTGTTTTCTACGTTTATTAATGAGAACGGGATGCTCAGGTTTCTTTAAAATTTTGAGCTTGTATACGTTTCACTGCTGGTATAGCTTCCTTCATTTTTATTACATTAAAAATTACAAATCAAATTAAATTAAAACCTTATCAAATAATCAAAACGTATATGGATGATAAATAGAAATATAGGGTATTTTGCCATCATGTTAATTAATAATATTTTTATAGAATGTATTTAAAATAAACATGTCTTCATTTTTTTTACGTTATTAAGTAAATCGTCAAACAAAATTAGTAAATTATTTTACAATATGTTGCCTCGATTCGTCAAACTGAGCCACAAGGTATTATATTAAACATCACTAAAACTGCGCTTGTGACGTTGCCAGAAAGCTTGCTTTAACTCTTGATGGTATCGTTGCGGGATTGTAAGAAAGTAACGTCATTGCTAGCGGCAACGTTTGCTGGTCTGACCTATTTTAATGATTACTTGCGTGCTGTTTTCTCTGCAAAGTCTAAGGTTTAAAAAGTATTAACAACAAGTCGTTTTTTGTTCTTAGAACTTTACTAGGATATGTAATTTTTTTGTGAAAGTTATTGAGTGTTATGAACGTATATATCATATTTATAGAGTAACAAACGAACAAAGTGACAGCAATTGAATTCTGTGGCCTAGAAGCACCTACATCTATACTCGATTAAGTATCATAATCATATTATCATATATTAATAAATTAAAGTTGAAGATTCACCTCATCCTGTCACTCTAGGTACTGTAACGCTCTCGAAACGTTATATTCAAACATGCAGAATCCAATTTGGATTTTGTATATAATTTGGAATACAGGATGCTTAAATACAATTACATAAAAAAATCCTTTGCGTAAAATTATCAAAATAACACACTGATTGAGGTAAAAATACAACACGCAACAATGGGTAACAAGGGTCCTACGCGTTTTAAAATTCGTAAAAATACTGTCTACTTTGCTCTATTTTAAATATTTTCGCAGTTTAGTTCAGATTATATAATACGAATGCGTAACTAGATGTAGTTCATATAGGTAAATCTCCTTTCGCGCACTATGAGGCTAACGGTTATGTTACAAAAATACTTGTTCCGTGCGGGATTATGCGCTGCAACCATCGCTGAGTGCCGCGGGTTATAATCCCGCTATGGCACTGCACCACGGAGCTGTCAATTAGAATTTTACTTTTATTTATTATTTTCAATAATTTTAAACATTTAAATTAAAAAAAAAACTAATTTGATATATCTTCATTTATAAAACAAATTTTAATTTGATTTTTATTATTTGCCATCTAAAATTTATTTCAACCTAACGTTATGTTACTAACTGATTTGCTGCACCTTTAGATCTTAAAATTAATATATTTCAGTTATATCTCAGTTTGCAATATCCAGATAAATCATATTACGTCTTCCTGCATTTTTGCCGTCGGTAACTTTATTGAATTACTTTTGACATGTACATTTTGCTTTCTTATTTACAGCGTTTTTAAAGTCAATGATTTGAAAACTTTAAGTAGCCAAACTAAGACTTTTATACTTTATATATATAATACTTTATGCTAAAAATGGTGACATTATCTCGGATGGTAGAGAAGATATGATTTTTTTGAAATTCGTCTATTTATAGGAATATTGCACTTCCATGTTTTATATATTTGTGATTATTTTGGTTATCTATCTATCTATCCATCTATCTATCTATCTATCCATATATATATATATATATATATATATATATATATATATATATATATATATATATATATATATATATATATATATATATATATATATATATATAAAGTCCATTGCTGAACATAAGCTTCCCCTATAGATTGTCTCAAAAGGGAATATTAACCATAGATGCCACGCTTGGCAGGTGGACTGGCAACCGCAAATTATGTATATGTGTGGTGTAATTTTAATATTTTGACAAGTATGTACATATGAGCCCGTGATATTTCAAGGGCTAAGCGTTCGCCGGAATTTCACATTTTGCGAGCGACTCGGTCTTCGTCCTGTTTGGTAGGCGGGGCATACATAACATAATATGACAATGCATAAGTTGAATCAAAATCGACCGGACACGGCATGCTGCGTCTGATTTTGGTTTACTCGTCTGGCTAACTGACAGGTTCATCTGTGGGATCATACGCAGCGAGTGATCGAACTGACTTTCCAGGTACCTTACTGTGATCTCCCAATTTACCTTCTGACGTCTAAAATAATGTCTAAGTAGGTTAGACAGAAGGTTGCGAAGGCGACTAGTAAGCAAAAAACCAGTTCCTGATGTTGACAGCCATTCTCCACTCATCCAGCCATGGCAGCAGGGGTCCAAAAATTGCTGCATTTTTGCATCGGTCAACCGAGGTCAACCTGACGAAAAATCGTGAAAAACGTGCCGTCGTCTACGTAGAGGTGCGTCTTGGTCACTTTCCAGAGTGGGGTTGTCTTTGGTGTATGTTCATTTATAATAGGCAGCTGCTTTAGTGCACGTCGGCCAGGTCAAGAAGTACTGTTGGTGTTTGTTGTGTGCATCTGCGACTATCCAAAAATGTAGCTACTAGACGCACAATAGTAGGTGGTAATGTAATTGGTATTCAGAAGCTTGTGGATAAATCCCAATCATCATGTTATCATCTTCCTAATGTATAACTGCACTTGAAAGTCATACAATCATAATTAACAAAAGAGAGACCACTTTAAGGATTTTAGGTGAAAAGCTTTAAGTTTTTTTTTTCAACTTTTTGTTGTAACATAATGTAATAAACCTATTAATTTTATAGTAGATTACAAAACTTTTCAAATGACATTTTTGAGAAGATATTTAAATATAAATAATTGTAAAAAATCGTTTTTTAAGAATAAAATCAACATTTGATAAAGATCTATCTGGTCTTTAATTGTAAAAGGGTCTTGGATGTACGCGTGTAGACTTATAAAATGACAAAACACACTTAACCATAAAAAATTCACATGTTGTAGTGTGATCTGGGACACGAATAAAAAATTCTAACCTCTTAAGAAAGCCACGTAGGTGCACAGAATACTTAATACTACAAGATAGTGGGCGTTTCATTGTTAAATAGGGATAGAGGAACGAAGGATAAGGCTTAAATACAAACGGATAATATTGACTCTCTGTGTAGCTCACTTAGCCCTGGCAATTATTTTATGTTTAATTTAAATTAATGAGGCTGTACGTAACGATATTATTTCAGACTTCAATGAAATTCTTATTGCTATAACCTCGGAAACTAAATGTCCAATTTCGAAAAAAATTAGGATTTTCATATAAACATATGTTTTTATGTAAATAAAGTTATTGTCTTTATGTGTCCCGCTGCTGGGCACGCTGTTCCACTTATTCGATGAGATTTATGGAGCAATCATTCCGCCGCATTGCTTCGTAGAGTATTGGCGGACTTTACAAATCTACGAAATATTTCTCATTCTTAGATATGTAGATTTCGTCACGACCTTCGCCGCCAAGCAAGTGACTTTACAAAGTCAACTAACAATTTCATTCAAATTTACACAAATGATCTACTTCTGAGCTATAAATAATAAATTATAAGCGTCACCTAATTTGGAAGCCATAACGATTAGCATATTTTTGAATGTTTAAAGTCTTGTATTTTTATAGAGGTGGGGGGGGTGGAAGTGCGAGGCCGGGACTGTGTGCGAGATTGAACACAAGCTCCATCTTTTCGGAAGCCGAAAAATTACTTTGTTTTGTTCGCGGTGTGTGCCGAATAACTGTCATGTTGCAATAAAATATGACTCCTTGGTCACTTTCCTTACTTTTTCAAAGACACCTGACACGCAAATAGGGATTTACTACTCCGTATTAACTTTTTTTTGCACATTAAGTAGGATTTTTGCAGACAGGACGTTTTGCCCGTCTCAATTTTGTTGGTTGGCTCGAAATTATTATAATCTGTATATGTAAAACTCAACTGCTGGGTTAATCTCGCTAAAACTCGAAAATGACTCTTATTTCAATGAAAGTTTTTGGTTATTTTGGGGGTGGGGGACTGCATGGTTTAGATTTACAATTAAACCCGGTAGAGAAATCAGTCGTGCGAAGTGAGAAATCGCTATTTTAATAAAAAAGTTAAAAATTATCTAATTTTATTATCATAAACAATTCAGCCCTAATTTTGTCTGTCAGACATCCTAGTAAATAAGTAAACATCGCCGTATGGTGATAATATAAGATATCCACTATGTTTATTATGCTATCTCGTCCCGTGGGTGTCGCAAGCAGTGATAGACAACAAGATATGCGAGAAATCCATTCTACTATAAGGGAATGTTTACTGACTGGTGAAAATGAGAAATTAAAATACAAGTAATTTTTTTTTAAATATTTCGGAAAAAATTGATTGAAATTTAAAATTGATATTTAAAAAAGTAAATTTATCATTTTAGCCACAATATATATATATATATATATATATATATATATATATATATATATATATATATATATATATATATATATATATATATATATATGTATATGTATATTATGTATTCATCCTTTATAGCCAATTGAAAGTCCATTGCTGAACATAAGCCTCCCCCATAGATTGTCTCAAAAGGCAATATTAACCATAGATGCCACGCTTGGCAGGTGGACTGGCAACCGCAAATTATGTTTATGTGTGTGGTGTAATTTTAATATTTTGACAACTATGCACATATGAGCCCGTGATATTTCAAGGGCTAAGCGTTTGCCGGAATTTCACATTTTGCGAGCGACTCCATCTCCCCAGACACCAATTTAAATATTAATTGCAATTTTAAGTTAATTCGCTACTTGCTTTACAAGGAAAACATTGTGAGGAAACCTGCATGTATAAGAAATAAAATTATTATATTTCTTATACATGCGGGCATGTGAAGTCGAACAACATGCACTGAAGCATTGCGGTATACTGATAGCTTTATATGTCTAGGCCCCTCATGGGATGAAGTGACGAACTAATGAAATAAGCAGGTTCGCGATGGATGTAGGTGGTTTTGGACCGTACTTTATGGAAATCTATGGGGGAGCCTTAAGTTGCCGTGGATTTGTGATAGGGGGCTGCATTGGCAATGATAGTGTAACTAATTACGAGAAAAAATTATATTTAATAAGACTCTGTTCCTCATTATTATACTATATTATTACACTGGTATTCACGTGTTTGAGACTACACTGTACATACAATACACTTATTATTTTAGGTTTTATTTATTTTTAAGCCACATTTTTTCACAATCGTACGTTTTAAGAAAATGACATCTCTTTTACAATCAAAAGTGTAAAAAATTGCAGGTGTATAATCTTAAACTTATTTTTTATCGTTGATCTAATTAATCAAAGTAAATTTAACTTTGTGTAAGTAACTTTTATTCAATTACCAAGACCAGTTTTAAGAAAAGGGATCTTCTTTGAGAGTAAATTGCCTCTTCTTTCTATATTAACTTCAAGTTAATTCAAACCTGAATGGATACAATTTATAATTAATTTATAATGGACATCGATCAAATGTCAAGAATTTGGCCAAATTTACTTTTTTTAAATATCAATTTTAAATTTCAATCAATTTTTTTATTTTAATTTCTCATTTTCACCAGTCAGTAAACATTCCCTTATAGTAGAAAGGATTTCTCGCGTATCTTGTTATCTATCACTGCTTGCGACACCCACGGGACGAGATAGCATAATAAACATAGTGGATATCTTATATTATCACCATACGACTATGTTTACTTATTTACTAGGATGTCTGACAGACAAAATTAGGGCTGAATTGTTTATGATAATAAAATTAGTTAGGTAATTTTTAACTTTTTTATTAAAATAGCGATCTCTCACTTCGCACGACTGATTTCTCTACCGGGTTTAATTGTAAATCTAAACCATGCAGCCCCCCACCCCCAAAATAACCAAAAACTGTCATCAAAATAAGAGTAATTTTCGAGTTTTAGCGAGATTAACCCAGCAGTTGAGTTTTACATATAGAGATTATAATAATTTCGAACCAACCAACAGAATTGAGATGGGCAAAAAGTCCTGTCTGCAAAAATCCTACTTAATGTGCAAAAAAAAAGTTAATACGGAGTAGTAAATCACTATTTTCGTGTCAGGTGTCTTTGAAAAAGTAAGGAAAATGACCAAGGAGTCACATTTTATTGCAACATGACAGTTATTTGGCACACACCGCGAACAAAACAAAGTAATTTTTCGGCTTCTGAAAAGATGGAGTTTGTGTTCAATCTCGCACACAGTCCCGGCCTCGCACTTCCACCCCCCCCCCTTCCATAAAAATACAAGGCTTTAAACATTCAAAAATATGCTAATCGTTATGGCTTCCAAATTAGGTGACGCTTATAATTTATTATTTATAGCTCAAAGTAGATCCTTTTTGTAAATTTGAATGAAATTGTTAGTTGAATTTGTAAGTGTCACTTGCTTGGCGGCGAAGGTCGTGAAGAAACCTGTATATCTAAGAATGAGAAATATTTCGTGGATTTGTGAAGTCAGCCAATACTTTACGAAGCAATGCGGCGGAATGATTGCTCCATAAATCTTTTTGAATAAGTGGAACAGCGTGCCCAGCAGCGGGACATATAAAGACAATAACTTTATTTACATAAAAATATATGTTTATATGAAAATCTTAATTTTTTTCGAAATTGGACATTTAGTTTCCGAGGTTATAGTAATAAGAAATTCATTGAAGTCTGAAATAATATCGTCAATAATAATAATAACCTCATTAATTTAAATTAAACTTAAAATAATTGCCAGGGCTAAGTGAGCTACATAGAGTGTCATTATTATCCGTTTGTATTTAAGCCTTATCCTTCGTTCCTCTATCCCTATTTAACAATGAAATGCCCACTATCTTGTACTATTAAGTATTCTGTGCACCTACGTGGCTTTCTTAAGAGGTTAGAATTTTTTATTCGTGTCCCAGATCACACTACAACATGTGAATTTTTTATGGTTAAGTGTGTTTTGTCATTTTATAAGTCTACATGCGTACATCCACGACCCTTTTACAATTAAAGACCAGATAGATCTTTGTCAAATGTTGATTTTATTCATAAATATCGATTTTTACAATCATTTATATTTAAATATCTTCTCAAAAATGTCATTTGAAAAGTTTTGTAATCTACTAAAAAAATTAATAGGTTTATCACATTATGTTACAACAAAAAGTTGAAAAAAAAAACTTAAAGCTTTTCACCTAAAATCCTTAAAGCGGTCTCTCTTTTGTTAATTATGATTGTATGACTTTCAAGTGCAGTTATACATTAGGAAGATGATAACATGATGAGTGGGATTTATCCACAAGCTTCTGACTTCCAATTACTTTACCACCTACTATTGTGCGTCTAGTAGCTACATTTTTGGATAGTCGCAGATGCACACAACAAACACCAACAGTACTTTCTGACCTGTCCGACTTGCACCAAAGCAGCTGCCTATCATAAATGAACATACACCAAAGACAACCCTACTCTGGAAAGTGACCAAGACGCACCTCTACGCAGACGACGGCACGTTTTTCACGATTTCTCGTCAGGTCAACCGATGCAAAAATGCAGCAATTTTTGGACCCACTGCTGCCATGGCTAGATGAGTGGAGAATGGCTGTCAACATCAGGAACTGGTTTTTTGCTTACTAGTCGCCTTCGCAACCTTCTGTCTAACCTACTTAGACATTATTTTAGACGTCAGAAGATAAATTGGGAGATCACAGTGAGGTACCTGGAAAGTTAGTTCGATCACTCGCTGCGTATGATCCCACAGATGAACCTGTCAGTTAGCCAGACGAGTAAACCAAAATCAGACGCAGCATGCCGTGTGCGGTCGATTTTGATTCAACTTATGCCTTGTCACATTATGTTATGTATGCCCCGCCTACCAAACAGGACGAAGCTGATGGCTTATTATATATGACATATATTAGTTAAAGAATCACCTACGTAGCGTCAGCATGTTATGTGCTGACTAACCAAGCATAGCAGAGGTAACTGCAGGTCCAACAAAATCCAGTCCTATTCACTATCGTGGGAGTTGATTGCTACGTTCATAACGACGAGACCTGCAAGATACTTGAAAATTGAACCAGCCTACGACACGTAAGGCCACTGGATGGACAACCATTTTAAATCCCACATGAAATACTAATACCGTAGGACGACCAGGGCTGAAAGATGGATACAGACTAGACAATATTGTCGTAAAATATAGCGCAGTGTGGTAACATTCCTGACAATTCTGAAATAATACTTGGACAATATTTTAATCACTAAAGAACTTACAGTCCAGCAAATGGTAAGTGGTAACTGCAATCCAACGACACTTGCAGCTTACTGCGTACAATAAATGCTACAGATGCACTGTCACTTCTGAATGCTGAGAAGACTGCCTCACAGCTTGGAGTTATATCTTGAGATTGGAACACTGTAATGGTACTGATGTTCGGCGACAGAAATAGGTAAGAGCGTGGTGCTTACTCATACGGACTCCTGGACAGAAAATGAGTACTACCCTCTGGATAAGTAACATATATTCAATGAGGAGGCTTGTGGTAGAGTTAAAGAATGCACAGGTATGCATGTATTTCCAGAAAGCCAAGCCCAAGACACCCTAGATAGGTTGCTTGGGCACGTTGGCAGAGTCGAACACCACTTTAGCTCCTGCACTGATTTCCTACTAACATTCGGTTCTAAAAGTTTTTACTCATTTACTTTGTGTAAAATTACAGCATAATGCATTTTTATTCTTATGATTTGGTATCATAAAAGCAAAACCACGTGAATTGTTCCACTGGCAGTGCGGTAGCTGAAGGACTGAATAATCTTATACCTTTAAACGAGCAATTCTTGTATATGTATAATCGGAATCTCGGAAACGACTCCAATGATTTTCATAAAATTTAGTGTCCGGGGAGTTTCGGGGGCAATAAATCGATCTAGCTAGTATTTATTTTTAGAAAATATCTTTTTGTCCGTATTTTGATAAACTGCTACAATATAAGAAGGTAAAATTTGACAATTTACTAATGATCGTAATAGCTCAAGTGGATATCGAACGGTCGCGAAATCGTAATGCCTTGGTTCGGGTCCTGTCTTCGTTCCGATTTTTTTTCCTTTTTTTAAGTTCCCTTCTTTTGTGAGAAAATCTATTGCTTCGAGCCCTTTTTTAATATTTTTTTAAAAGTACGAAAATTTTAAATAAAATCATTGCACTCATGATTTTTATTCAAATAACCAGTTCAGTTTTTTCTATTATGTCAATAAGATCAAAAAATATTATTCATCAGTTACCGGTAGTACCCGGATGACCGAGCTTTGCTTGTTTTTTTTTTTTGGAAATTACATTTAGATACAAATTATGTAATTTGTATCTAAATGTAATTACCAAAAGGTACTAAAGTAATAATTAGAAGTAAATAATACTCGCGGGAAACTGTGCTTAAAAATAACCGAGCCGAGCACTACCGGGTCATTATCACTAATGTCAGTCAACCTTCTGAGTCATCTGAAGCGGCTGGGACTCCGTGACGGATCGCTCCCAGCTAAAATGCAGAAGGCGGTACTTCTCGTATCGCCCGCATCTTCCACTAGTTTCTTTCCCATTCCACCTAACTCTTAGCCGTTTTGTCTCCCCTGCTGGAAACTTTCAACTGGTTGAGCATTATCTATTTATTTAACTATATTTTATTGAATATTTTCTATTAATTATATGTTTTATTTTATTTTATTTATTCATTTTCATTCATTATTAGTACAATTAGTTTATATATATTTTTAGGTATTTATGTATCCCAATTGGATGAGAAAACAATAGAGATACCTCATCGTAAATAAAATAAAATAAAATATCGATTATTTTCTATAACAATGGCTCAATAAATAAAAACTTATTTTACTAATGACAGGTCAATGTGAGAGAGCGAAACCTGCACTAGAATACTATGTGACTGATCTTGATTTGTTCTTGAGATGTTCCGAATACCCCACACTTATAATGCTAGATTTGACCATATTTATATACATACAATTATAATATTATATTAATCGAAAACATCACAATTTTGTACACCAACGTTAGAAATATATTCATTTTTCTTAGATTAAATTATCAAAGAAATTTTAACTTAATCTGACAAAATACATTTAGGAAGAAATTAATTCCGAAATTAATTCTCCCGTTTTAAATTTATCTATATAGTATTTTATCCACCTTTGCAGCAAATTTAAGACAAAGCCCATTGAAGTAGATCATATCGTTGCTTTTATAGGAGATTGTATCAAAGTCAGACTATTGATGCGGAAAGATGTGGAGCTTGCTTATTAATCTGAACTACAGCTCCGCGCTGCGCGTAAAATAGGTTAGGTCAAGGAATAAATATTAGTACTACGTACAGTATTTGCACTCCTTTGATGTTTACTGCTTGCCGACGTTTAATAGCCTACATAATAGTTATTGATTAGATAAATCGCGCACGCAAGCGAAATAAAACTTTATCGCTGCGCACGAGTGTCCGTATTACTTTGCATCTTTTCCCCTTCCTACGTCACTGTACACTTTTCGTGGTTACAAAGGGATGTCAATGAAGAGTAAAAAATACATTAGGAAATGTTAATTAAGTTACTTAGGTGAAGAACCTATTTTAACTATCATCGACTGACCATATTTTTCACCTAAGTGTGTTCTGCGATGCCCAACGCACGCAAATTATAAGGCCATTCGTCGGGTATCGCAATGCTTGGCTCGGAAGAAATCGGTAAACAGTGTAAACGATAACTAAACCAGAAATATGATTCTTAATAGAAATGTGATCGTATTCTACTTAGTGTTAGTTAAAAAAGTTTTAATTTTAGTCTTTTGTGTAATAACTTATAGTATATTAATTACAAAAGACAAGGTATGTAAGTAGATACAATACAATACTCTTTATTGCACACAAAATAATACAAAGAACAACAAACTTAAATTGATAAATTTTTGTACAATTAGGTGGCCTTATCGCTAAACAGCGATCTCTTCCAGGCAAACCTTGGTGAAGGAGATCTTTTGCATACAAAAATATAGAAGTGTGCATAAATAGTAGATAAAAAATCATGCATAACATATATATACATACATAATCATACACACATATACACATATATAAACATACATATTTATACATATACATAATATTTATACATATACATATTTATAAATATTATTGTAACACATTATAGCTACATATTATATACATACCATATATACACAAACCTTGTCAAGTATAGTAGATATGATAATGAAATATATTAAGTAGAACACATATTTAAATAATAAATTTTAACCAGTTTTTTGAAAGATTCAATGCTTTGGGCTTTCTTAATTGTTAAAGGAAGCGAGTTCCATAATTTAATTGCTTTGACACAAAGCAATTAAATTATGAAAGAATTAAAAAATTTTGAATTGTGAGCAGGCATTCGCAAAATAAGTTTATCGGATAATCTGGAATGATCTTTATCTGCACCCGCAAACTCAAATTTTTCCTTTAAATACTTCGGTGTTTTAGGATCAAATAGTACAGAGTACAGTTGAGATAGAATGTGAGTATTCCGACGAAGTCTGATAGGAAGCCACTTGAGCTTAGTGCGAAACTCAGAAACATGATCATATTTGCGGAGGCCAAATATGAACCTAATAGTGAAATTCTGAAGACGCTCAAGTTTATTTAATTGATCCTCAGTAAGATTAGAATAGCATACATCAGCATAATCAAGGATAGGGAGTAACAAGGACTGTGCCAGTAAAATTCTAGTAGGAATCGGTAATGAATTACGCAAACGTCGTAAGGAAGATGATGCCGCGAACATCTTTCTACTGGACTCTTTAATATGTAGGGACCAAGAAAGAATTTGATCAATGTGTAATCCTAGGTCTTTTACAGATTTGCTAAAAGGTATCACAACACCATCAATAACAATAGGTGGTAGGTTATCCCAACAAATTCTGGAAATTACAGTACTATTTCCAACAATAATAGCTTGGGTCTTATTGGGATTTAAATTGAGCCCGAATGACCTGCTCCAATCATGTATTGCACCAAGATTCATATTAGTGTCATTAATGGCATTGGGAAGGTTCTGGAGTGATGTATGGGAGTAAACTTGAAGATCATCTGCATACAAATGGTAGAGAGAAGAAATTCGTGAAGTAACAGAATTAATAAACACAGAAAAAAGGAGAGGAAACAACACGTCACCACGTGGTACACCAGCAGTTAGTTCACACCACGAAGATGTGGCACCCCCTACCATAACCCGCTGCCGGCGGCCACGCAAATAGCTTTGAAACCATTCAATTGCCGCTGGAGATATGTTAATAGAGCGTAGCAGACTCAGCAATACATCAAAATCGACGGTGTTAAAAGCGTTACTGAAATCCAGTAGCGTAAGTATTGTGAGCTGCTTTTGGTCCATACCCCAGCGAATATCATCTGTGATTTTAAGTAACGCTGTAACCGTACTATGACCAAGTCTGAACCCCGATTGAAAGGAGTCAAGAAGGGAAAGACTAAACGTTAAGATAGGGAGAATAATGTCAATCAGGGGGACGATCATTTTACGGCTAATTTCATCACATCTGATGGCACTTGACGATATGGACAAAACGTTCTCTTTAACATCACAGTCGGAAAAAGAAGGTGAACGGCGAGAAATTAGGAGTTGATGCTTTGGACAGATTGTTTAAAGTATATGATTTTATATTATCGTTTGAAAACGAAGAGGTAGATGAGAAATGTTGATTTAATGATTCAATGTCAACGTCTTCATTCGAAATAGTAGATTCTTTAGATTTTCCAACTCCTATAGATCTGAGAAACTTCCAAATTTTTGCAGGGTCTCCGTTCTCGACTGATCTTTGAACATGGCGTTGTTGTGCGTCTCTACAAATTGTATTGCAGCGATTCCGTATGCTCCTATACTTGTCTCTATTGTGGTCCGATTTATCACTGTTATAAATAAGCCTAGCTATATTTTTTCTTATTTAACAGTGATTTAATATCGTCTGTTAGCCAAGGCGCAGGGGTGTGTTTAACTTTAACTGGTCTGATTGGTGCATGGGTGTCATAAAGGTCAATCAAAATGTAATTAAATGTTTCCACTTTTAAGTCTATAGAATCTGCAGAGTATACAGCAGACCGGTTAGCATTCCGGGAATCGTCTTGTAAACGTTCTATATTCATCCCACTAAAATTCCGTAGCATCAGTACCTTGCCTCGAAATTTGGGAGTACGTATTTTATATGAAAGAAAGATGAGGTCATGATGAGAGAATGCCACAGCTGCACATTGACCATGCTTTGACACGTGATCAGGAGATGAAACTATGATAAGATCTAACAGGGATGAAATACAGTTAGGCAAGGTGTGTGTAGCATTAAGTGGTAGAATATGTAAATTACACGAGTCAGTAATAGAGCGCAGCTTTTTAGTGCAGTGATTATTCTTTAACATGCAAGTGTTAAAATCGCCCATAAAAATAATATGATTGTATAGAGGAGTCAGATCTTCAAGTGTTTTCTCAAATGAAGGGAAATAATTTACATGGAGGGATGGGCTATAAAAGACGCCTAGTAAGATTTTGGTGTTAGGTAATATAATTTCCAACAAGAGATGTTCAGTTTCATTAGGCAAGGGTGCATGAGTAGACAATTTAATAATCTTAAAATAAATATCATATCTAAGGTAAATTGCTACCCCACCACCACTCTGGCCTACTCGGTCATTTCGAATAAGATTGAATTCTGGTAGTGAATAGCAGGTAGAAGGTAAACATGGTTTGAGCCACGTTTCGGATACAAAAATAGCGCTAAGGAAGCTAGTGTTAAATGATGCAAGCATGTCTGGAAAATGTGCCGGAATACTTTGGGCATTAATATGAATAACATTGAAATTTTTCAGAACATCTGAGAATTGAGAAGATATGACTTCGTTTAGAGGAGTGAGATCTGTACTGTGAAAACTATCGTCACTACTGCCGCTTTTTGAGTAAGGTGTCACAAAGGAATCATTACTTGAATCTATATAATTGAACGACTCAAAACTCATAATAAGCCTTTCTTTTTATGAACAATATATGATATGGTAATGCGTATATATACAGCGATATAAAATGATAAAAATAATATATAAATATATACTCGTAGATAAATAATATAAATAAGCAAGAACGAACTAGTTCTCCTTCACCAACCAGCGTTACCAGAAGATCGATCGATCAAAAACGCAACTAAACTATCAGTAGTACATAGTTACACTTCATACGTACACAAGTTACTGCAAAAAGTAGTATAGGCTAATAATATTACAAACAGTAGCACAAATCGATATAAGAAACAAATAGAAAAAATAACAGTAGGTCTTAAAAGTAAAAAAAATTAATTTTATTGAAAAATTTTGTAAGCAAATAAGTTAATGTAAAACTTTGAGTATGAGTTGGCTGTATGGTCATTCGATCTTTGCCTATATTGATATCAACAAGATTTACTTTGACAGACTTACGTCAATGTCGAAATTAATAATTTTACCCTTTTTAATTACATTTTTATCAAACAATTGAAATCATTTTAAATTAAAACTATAATTTGTAATAATTTTTGAAATATCGGTAGAACGCAGTAAACAAATGCATATACTGAAGTAATAATCCGACTTAAGGTACCTATGCTAATGAACCAAACACTTAAACGATTACAGAGAAATATTTATCTATCCAAAGTACCTAGCATTAGTAGTAAATATAGTAAATTAGTTTAAATATACTAAAATACTTAGCTTTAATATTAAAAATAATCAAGTGAACAAGGGTAATCATTTTGCAGTGTGTTGGTACAACACAGTAAATGCAGTTATAACCATTACCCATGTTATTGAATAGTTGTATGCTGAAGTAATAACACAACTTGAAGTACCTATATTAATGAATAGAATACTTGAGTGTTAACTATGGCAAATGTCGGCCCTATAAAGCAATCTGGGGTAACGGAACGGTTTGTTAACATAACCGTTACCTATGCCTTCTTAAATAAATATTGAATAGAAGGCCTAGTTTTATACTAAATTCCATATTCATGCTAAAAAGATAATACCTATTGTGTATTTTAATGAATCAGTTTTTTGTATTTCATTTTATCATTCAGATTTGTCTCGCAGCGCAATGATGCAGAGTTCCTATTATATTCACAGATATATTCAGTATTTTGGGAGTTATTTACATCAATTTATATTTACTAAAATATACAATGTGTAATACAAGCACATAAGGATATTTTTATAAAACTAAAACTAAGGAAATAATATAATTTCATTTCATATTATGTGTTGTCTATCCTACTCAAAATATAATAAAAATGTTAAAATTTTGTTGCGTTACAGTACAAAAAGAGAAATAATCACTTTGGATAGCAAACTAAAGTAACTAAGTTTAGTAACAAATAGAATAAAATAACCGAAGTATAATAAAGTACGTAGTTTTTATTATACTTCGGTTTTTATTAAATGGCTGTTCAATAAAATGCATTACATACAGCGTTTGAAGAAGTTTAATACAAAGTTATTTTGCCTTGATAACTCTCTTAGACCTAGCTGTAGAATTAACCTTGTTTTCTTTAGCACTATCTTCGCTAACACTCTTCCCCGATAGTGACAACCCTTCCAAATCACCAGTGGAGCAAGGAATAGATTTCAGATCAGCGAATGTGGTGGCGGTACTCGTATATCGCCGACCATTGGAACCAATTATGATTATATGACCATCTTTTGTCCAACATTTATTAATGCCAAACTGATTACGAGCAGCTAAGAAAAGGTCATGTCGACTCTTTGTCAGAAATTCCGATGCAGTTACACCAGTGTTTTTGAATGCAGTTTTAGAATACCATATTAGATTTTTATCTGCAATATTATTGAACTTGACCAGAATGGGGCGCGGTTTACCATCTTTAGAAACACCTAGGCGATGACATCTGGTAATTAAATCAGTGTGTATATCCGTCAATTTTAATTTGTCTGCAAACAATTTACATACTGTAGAAGGAAGGTCTTCTTTCTTCTCCTCTCTGATACCATGTAAAAGGATCATCTTACGTCTAGATCTCATTTCAGATTGGTCATATAATTTGAATAACAGTTGCATTTGCTCATTCAGAGTTTTTAAAGATGTGATCACAAAAGATCGAAAAACTTCAAAATCTGACGAGAGTGAGGATATATTACCTGCTGTTGGTAAAGAGCTATTTGCTTGTAGACTTTTCTGAAATTCATCCATTCGAGTGTTGAATAAGGTTGACATGTCTTCAAGGGACTTCTGTAGTGACTCCATTTTAGTGACAGGTTATGAACACACTATGAGAATAATTTAGTGGCAAAATTCAGTTGCAGGTTTGTAAATAGTTGTATGGAAATATGCTGGTAGGTTAAAGGCTAATTTAACACATCAGTCACACCAAACACTTGATAAATATATATATTTTTAATTAAATTACGCAGCTTGTTATTTTTACGTATAGTGAGCACACTCCTACCCGCAATGTACGTTACGTGTTTCTACATACTACTTAGTACTTAGTAGTAGTAGATACTTGGATAGTGAAGTAAATTTCAACTTGGTGTTGTAATAAAGTACTTAGGTATTATTTCTGTAAATAAATTTTTTTGCTATAAGTACCTCTCTAACAAAATAATAAATAAATTCACCTTTCATACTGGTGGATTGGACTGGGGGTGAGGTGACGGCGATATCGTCGCGCCACAAGCGAAATAGATCGAAGCCTAAATCACGCTATCAAAGTACGGAATCAAAAATAGTATATATAGAATAGTTCCAAATAATCACATGGAGCGTTGGCCGCTCCCCGGGCAGAACACGTTGCCCAGCTGGAGATCTCCCCTTTTTCTTTCCACGGCCGCAATTGTTTATGTCTATTTTTCGTCAGAACTACTGGATTCTTTCCGCTTGC